>VUQS01019507.1:1619-23221 GCA_015108495.1 Heterochromis multidens
TCCTCCGCGGGGGGGGGGGGGGGGGGGGGGGGGGGAAGGGGGGGGGGGGCGGGGGGGGGGGGGGGGTTGTGATGAACAGGACGGCAACAAAAGCCCAGAGTAACACTAAATGCTGGCTGCTGCAAAGCAATAGCCACAAAGGACTGAAGGACTCTGCACAAACTCTGCAGCACAGGCAGGTTCAAATTCACAGTTGACATTAGTGATCATCAGTGTTCAGGCCACAAATCAGGAAGGAACATTTCAGGACTGTCTGTCTGGGTAAAGTGTAGAAAATTCAAAGGGGTGAAATTCTAAGAGTTGTCAGACTTCAAATGCTCTTTGACAATTCAGTAGTCCAAGTTATGAAGATGTCATCCTTCTCAAGCAGTGGCATTACATTACTTGTCTTTTATCAAAGCAGTGAGATATATATATACACTCAGGCACTCAGATGTCGGTAATCACAGTTTGCTGCACAGACAGGGGTGGAACAGCACATCTAGTTGAATAGGATGTGTATTTTCATCCCTCCACCCTTGCAGACTGTGTGGTCTCAGGTAGTTATGAAACTATCCACTTGACTGTGGAGTTGGATTTAAAGAGCCTCACCACTTCAGTGGTGTTTGTGGATTATTCTTAGCAAATAGATGTAAACTATGAACATAGCTTTCACATGCAAAGCCAGTGTGGAAGTGCCTTAAGCTTACCTTAAAGAGGTTTCTTGCAGGGATATCGTTCGCACATTGGTCGAGAGTTGTCCCTGACTGTTTGGCAAGTGGTTTCTGGAGGTTGATGACTGTTGCTTGGTGAAATCAACCACAAGGAGGGTGCTGCACCAAAAACCTACTTGTCACTGCTTTGGTCGCTAGCAGATTGTTGCGATTGCCTGTAGCTTGCATGGAAGATGCTGACTTGTCTGCGAACTCTTGCTAACTACTGGCCGAGAGGTAGTAAAACTTGAAAAAGTGCAACACAAATCAGGAATGGAGACCGTTTGCCTTCAAAGTAAAAGTGGCGCCTTTTGAAACATGTTGGGTGCAGCGGTGAGTCAGCAACCTGTAAGCAACTAAAGCAATTGCAAGGAGGTTTTCAACCGGTGATTGGCAGGGGATCACTGACTGGTCACTTGCCCTGCTTGAATGGGACTTTAGCAATTGATTTCACAGCAAATACCGTCAACCTCCACCAACCACTTGCCAACCAGGTGGGAAATACTTATTTTTCCTTTGTGACCAGTGATTGCCAGATGGTTGTGGACCAGTCTCTAGGCCTGTGTGACTGGTGCCTTTTTCATTTAACCCTACATTGTCACACATCCAAAATGGTGGATAAGGTAATGGCATGTGGTTAGCTGTCACATGACTGCAAAACCTCAGTAGACATTTATGAGAAAATAACCCTACTGCTCATTAGCTTTATGGCCTGTGTAAAAACTTGCCTGATGAGTTTGTTGGTCTCAGTCGCTAGTTTCAAGTCTTCATTACAGCATGGTATCCTTTTGGTCATTTAGAGTAAAATAGATGATAAAGCATGGCTAACCTGTGATTATCAAATCTCAACCATTCGGGGCTGCAGCATCCTGGATCAGTGTTCAAGTATGGAAAAAAAACAAGATGGTGACAGGCAAATACCAAATTTAAGGATGTAAAATGGTACTCCTCCAACCGCTGACATCATGGTACCTTCAAATATCTTTTATATACAGTCTGCGACAGCATCTTAATATGCTTTACTAAAAATAAAGCAAATCCCACTCATTAGATAAATAATCTGGTTTTAATAGATCTTCTTACATAATAGATCTTTTGTATGTCTTAAATCTTCAGCTGAGTGTCTTCTTCTGATCAGATCGGAGACGTGAAGCACAGGAAGAGGCAGGATGTAGTAATCCTCAGTCGGTCAATACACAAGCCCCTAAATTACCTCAGCGGTACTCACTTTTGAAATTGAATAGGCTTCCTGAATGATTTAAAGGCCAGCTTTATGGGAATAATGGAGAGCAAGTGCGGTAACACAGTGCACACACGGTAACAAGCCCCAGACAATAAACAGAGACACAGAAAAACGTAATAGCATAACTTCTAAATGGATACAACACAAAAGCCATTTGAATAGACACAGAGCTGACTGCATTTTTTTATATATGTAGAGTAAAAAACATGCTTAATTGTATGAATGGATGTTCATGCACATATAGAGAGTGTTATGCATTTGTATTGGTATTCATTCAAAGCTTATATTGGCATCAGCGTGACATCACTCGTATAATGAAAAACACCAGTCCAGGCTCTGCTCACTTTTCCTTTACTATGACAGTGTTTCTTAAACTGGAAAGCATGTATTTCAGTTGGGAGCTGAGCTGTGGCCTGACAAGTTGCATAAACTAAAAATACACTGTCATTATATTCCACACTGACATATGTGAGCGCTTTCCTTTGTCAGGATAGCTTTGGTTGTCACTGCTTTCCAACACTGTTACAAGTAACCTTTACAAAAATAATACACCAAATATAATTTTCCTAATTTGCCTCTGCTATGATTTAAGTTTGGTTAAGTCACCTAAAGCTTGAAAAAAATATGTCATCATGCCTAAGATGCTATATGAGCAGCAGTAAGCGTTTTTTTTATCCTCCCAGTAAGGTTTCAAGCAATATTTGATATTTGTGAGTTAGGAGCAAACATCCATCCGTGTTCAAAAGGTGACTGTGAAGTTAGTGTAAGTACTGATAATCCTAATCAAGAAATAAGCTTCAGATTCATATTTTTAATTTATTGCTTTGAATTAAACAGTTAAATATCTATCTATGCCAGCTATCATTCACACCCACATTCACATTTATGGCCAATATAGAATCACCAGTTACTCTAGCATGCGTGTTTTTGGACTGTGGGAGGAAGCCGGATTACCCCGAGAGATCCCAGGCAGACACAGGGAGAATACGCAAACTCCACACAGAAAGGCCCCAGCCGGCCAGTGGATTCAAACCCATAAAGAAGGAAACATATGTCTTAAATAAAGTGCTTTCATGCTTGCCAGTTGTGCTAGCAATCAAGAACTGGATTAGCAAGGTGTACTTAGATATTAATTTGATATTAATTTTTATGTAAAACTCAACTATGACGGTTTATAACATTATAAAGAGATTCAATGGCGCAAGCAATTGACTATTAGCATATGTAGAGGACACAAAAAAACAGAAAAAAAAGCTTTAGTATTGATTAGGATATGATTTTGGCCACCTGATGAATTGAAGTCCAGCTCTGTTTTGGCCGATTGCTTATGGCCTAGATAAATATCTGTCTTCAGCTGCTAAATGCTCAACTAGCTCTCTCTGTTGTTTGGTGCTGAGACTGCAACCTCTAATTGGCACACCCAGTAACCACAAAAGTGAGTGAAAAAGCACTGACATCCTTAGTAATTTATTCTACATATAAAACAATGATCAGAGCTATTTTAAAGACAACCGAGATGGACAGAAATATGAAGATGTTCATCATGGAAACATGCGAGTCAATGCCAGGAAAGTTCTCTGCCTCTGCCTACCTATTTGAGAAAAGATTCATATTCATGTTCATATTCATATTACAATTCTCTCAAAACTTGTGGATATGATGTGGTATGGCTGATCATGTTAGTCCTCAGTCACACGGGTCTGGAGCCCTGTCAGCAAACGTCTGGTCAAAACTGGTTTTGTGGGAAAAGTTTGCATTCCATTCCCAAGTCTGAGACATATGTTGGTAATTGGTAAAAGCATGAAATTGGTCACAAAGAGGTATACGGTGCTGCACCAAAAGCCTTCTTGCTGTTGCTTTTGTCGCTAGCAGGTTCCCGTGGTTGCCAGTAGTTTGCTTGGAAGATGCCGACTTGTCTGCAAACACTGGAAAACTATTCATCAAGCGGTAGTGAAACTGTGAAAAGTGTGACACAAACCGGAAACAGAGAACATTCAGCCTAGAAAGTAAAAGCCTTTTGAAATGTGTTGATTGCAGCAGTACAAAATGGTTTCACTGCAGTTCGTGAAGTTTGAATAGTCACGACCTGTAATCTATAAATCGATGTTGCTGAACATGAATTTTCAAAGTTTTTGGTGTTCCTGAACATTTCACATTATTTTGTGTCCTTAAACACGACTTTTTTATTAGTCCACTCTCATATGTAGTGATTAAAAGTACTAATTAACCTGCATTTGGAGGGGTGGTGGGGTGTAAGCTGTCTATATATATATATATATAGAGAGAGAGAGAGAGATATTTTTCACAGGTTCTCATGCATCATTTATATGATTTTTAAATACATTACTAATTACAAATAAGTCAGTTGGTTGGGTTTAGGTATTAAAAACTACTCAGGTTTAGAAAAACATCAGGGTTTTGTTTAAAATACAATAGTGACCATGTTTTTTAAAACTTTAGTTGCCATGGTGACACCTCACTGCTTTCTCAACAAACAAAAGCATGCTTCTGACACGATGTATATTTCCTGTTGAAATGCATTACTTACAAATTCTTGTTCACGGACAGAAAAAACGATTGAGGGACAACTTTTACTTTAAAGCCAAACATTCCCTGTTTCCAATTTGCATCACACTTTTGGTTATGGATTGTTTCACTACAGCTCGGGTAGAAAATGGCGAGTGTTTGCAGGCAAGTTAGCATCTTCTGCGCAAATTATGGTCAACCGTGGGAACTTGCGCAATATTTTTGGTGTAGCACCATCTTTCCAGCCAATTTGACCTGGCAGCCTGACAGTCAGCAACCTCCAGCAACCACTCACCAACTGTTCAGGGAATATACATTTTTCCCTAGTGACCACCAGTTGCCAGAGGGTTGCTGGACAGTTACTAGGCCAGTTACTGACTGAGGCCATAGACCATCTCCTTGGCCCATAAGGTTACACTGTGCCATTATGCCAGCTAGAGCAGTTTTGATGCTTTCCCCCCTGCTCCTGTTAGAGAGGGCATGGTACAAACATGACTGCTGACACAGAGGGTTGTTAAATATAAGTATGCTGGACCCTTTGGAGATACTTGAAGTAATATAAGGCAGTGCTGCCTCTCGACCTCTTTGTTCCTGTTACGATTTCCTGTCATTAACTTGCAGTCAGTCTGATCTTAGGCCTATTCTTCCTCTCTATTCACCTTTTACAGTTCATACTCTTTCAGCTTAAATTTTTGAAATAGGCTCTTAACTCCAGAAAGGCAATTTGACATTTACAATGGTTTTCATTAATGTCTTACTTTTTCAAAGGACCATTGTTCATCTTGTTTCTCATCATTCATTCACACTTTCTTTCCATCTTCACTCCTATACCACAAAACTCATAGTCAAGGTTTTTTTCTTTTCTTCCTTAACACGTTACTTTTCTGAAACGCGGCTGCTCAACCTCATCTGCACTTTCATTTTTCTCCTCTTGCACTTTTCCTTTTTGTCTTTTAAACTACTCTTCTCTTCTTTTGTCCTCCTCTCATTCTCTCTCGTCACCAAAGGGTACATGAATGGATCATGTAGCAGCTGTATTTTTGACAGGACTAATAAGGCTGATATTTTACCTTGAACAAGGGCCAAGGCTGTATTATAACTACATTGATCTGCAGTTGCTGTGCAAGTCAAGAGACATTGACACCAAACTGTGAAAATCTTAGATGTATTGCTGCTGTTTTGGTGAAGATTAGCATTCACTTCACATGTCATTTGGTAGCTGCTTTTATCACGTCTTGCTGCCATGTATGCACATGTACAGTTTTATCACGTCTGACCACAGGGGGAATCAAACCACTACCCCTACTAGTCTTACCGTCACGCTTTACCAACTCAGCTATACAGAAAGCTTTCTACTTACATTGGATTATTCAAAAATATTCAGCAGCATAGGACCCAATGCTAACATGAATTCCTTGACTGCCTTACTAGTTCATGAGTTCATGAAAAGCAGAGCACTTTTCCCATTTTTCACACAGGCTTCAAGTGTGGTGCAGTCTTTTGGTGCAACCAGCACCCAATCACAGCTCAGTCAAAGGAAATGCTAAACACAACGACTGGTCAGGAGTGGTACATTTTCAGCAGAACATTTTTCACTTCATACACTACAGTAAGAAGTCCTGATTTGTATGAGCAGTGATAATTTTCAGGTGTGCACCGTGAAAAATACAGTGTGTACTACACACACACACACACGCAAAAACACATACAGATGAAAAATGTAATGCCAAAACATAGTTTTGAATGGTAAACACTTGCTAAAGGGAAGCACCTCTGTTTGTAGAAGTAGAATTACAGTTGTTATTCAAGCAATATTTTTTAACTTTAAGGGTGAACTTCCACCAGTTTTATGTATCATATTTAGTTGTCAGTAGGAGAACTTCATCCTATACAAACTGTATAATGTGCTCTTTCCAAAGCTTTACAACTCTGTCAAAAACATTGATGTTTTTTATATATATATATAGACACTGTGCTGTCACCTGTTGGTTATATAAAACCAGCACTGTAGGAGCTGATGACCCCTTTTATGATCTGAGGCATCTTTGTGAAGGGTTTAATTGCAAATGTGCTAAAGGAGTTATTAAAAGTTTCTTCACACTGCATTCTAACTCCTCTACATCACACATGTTGGCCAAGGTGATTAGTATGAGAGAACTTATCTGCTGATAAATCACAGTCTAATTTTCTTGTTTACTTACCAATGCTGTCTCTGTTTTCACACATATCTGTTCATGTGTATGATGCCTGCAGATTGTAACTTATCTCAGAGCAGTGAAAGCAAAGCCAGGGGCAGTTTTTCTTTCACGCTGGTCTCCCATCAGTTTCCCATTAAAGAAAAGAGGTTTATCCACAATGCACATGAGCAAACAACCAGAAAATGCTACTGGCCTCTCAGCTTGCTACACACAAGCCTTTGTTAACAAGACACTGACATACCTATGAAAAGTACAGAAACTATAGACTGTACTAAAGCTAGCTACTGGAGACAAAAGCCAACTGTGGCCACAAGATTGGAGTAATTTACAGGATGGATGCAAACAGGCAATGGGAGATGCTTTATAGGACAGATTGCTGTTTGAGTAGGGAGAGATATCACTTTCACTTTGGTATGTTTGAATTGACACTTATTTTTAGATTTCACAGGGCAAGCACTGCTTTCCTTGCTTGCCCTGAGGGAATGCCACTGCATTCTAATACAGTATTTTGAGCTATCCAACAAAGCAACTGACAAAACATGATTTCGAAAAAAAAAACAAGGTTGAAATAATTAAAAAATTAGCCCAAAAAATATCTTAGGAATAGCTACATTATGAGACCTTGTTTCTATATTTTTTAACATTGAGATTTTTTTTAAATGTGTTTGTTTTTTGTTAGTTACTGTTATGGAAATCTGAAATAAATTGATTTACACAACAACAGGTTGTCTTGTTGAGGTTTTAACTGGCCTTTGCAAAGGGGTCAAACAATGATACAGAGTGCAACAGCCATCTACATGACTTTTGACAAAGAATAATAACAAGCACAGAATCATTTATAGAAAATCTACTTGGCATAGTCACAGAATACAATCAGAACATTTGGTACAAAATATAGCTTATACAGTCGAGAATATCTTGTATTAAAAGACGGTATATAGACAAAACATGATACTATGGAGCCTTCCATTCAGCCAGGACAGCTTAACACAGATAAGGGCAGAATCTTAAAATCTTTCATCATATTACCTTAACTTTGTGGAAGGGCCACACTAAAGTGCACCCTAGCTAAAGTACTATTTGCTTGATAACAGAATGAAACATACAGTAGTTCATGTAGGCCACAAAGTCAAGGTCAGCCAGTTACCCAGTAGATCAATGCCAGCCAACATCAGCTGATGGCTGAGCTAATACCCTTCGCATCAAATTGGAAAATCTCATTTAGTTTAATTTAACCTGCTTTAGCCTGCCTGCATTTGCTGTGTATCTGCAAGCTGCTTTGCAACCCACTTCCACCCTAGCTCTTTCTTTCATGATATTTCTGACTTAATCAGTGTCACATCTGTTGCCGTTGATCTGTTCTGTGCTGGGGGTCTTGCTGGTGCTTGCCCCGGCTCCGGCTTTCCATGTATTCATACGGAGGAGCAGGAAGGTATGAGCCATGTGGCCAAATATAAATTACTGCTAATTAAAATATAAATCTTGTGACTATAGTGGTACTGACTGAACTAAATGTAGCTTTGGTTGTGCAGTTGCAAGTATTTAAGTCCCTACAGTAACTACCACTTAACACTGTATCCTGCATTGTCTATGCTGCTGAGAGTTATCCATTCCTTTACCTTTAGGGCACTGTTTAAATTAAAATGTGTCTCACAGAATCAGTTGAAGCTTCTTTGTTTTCTCCCCATTGCACCTCTGGCACTTAGTTTGGTCAACTAATCACCAGGATGATTTGATTTGTGCCAAGCACCTATCCTGACTTGATTTGATGATGTTGTCTTAATCAGTAAGGCTGAGCACGAAAGTCAATCTGATGTCTGTTCCTGCTTATCTAGACAACCTAGCTATGGTGTGTAGATACTCCTTTGTATGATTCACAAATGCAGGAAAACCCTTTTATAAAAGTGAACAAATATTCACATTTTGACACTTTGACACTTGTTAGGCTTGAGCTGTTGTGAGATAATGTGGATAAATGAAATTTTAATGATCTCCAGAGTCAGAAATTTGGGACAAGAACAATTTAAAAGCTATATGATTTATGAACATCACACTATTTTCTGGTGTGTCTGAACACAAAAAATAAATGCAGTGTGTGAGGAAACCCTGTTGAACTCTTTCTCTGATTCTCCCTTCTTTCCCTATATTCTCTCTCTGACATACACATGGTGTTGGTGTGGATGATATGGTAGCTGTGTTAATAATTTGAGAGTAGAGCTGGTTTAGTGCAATCTCAGCCTGTAAACCTGCACAGGGCAAGTCTGCCATCTACTGAAAAAAAGAGTGGAGCTATTTCATACCTCAGTCTGTGCATATTGGTATTGTATTTTGATGCATCTTTATTCTTTTGTAATCTCAAACCATTTTATTGTGTATCTCAAGTATTTAAACATCTGTGAAGTAAAACTAGATATTTTAGTACTTTAGTATTCCACTTTTTACACTAGATATGTTGAATCTGTAAGCGTGAAAACCTAAGCTGCCAACTCTTTCTTGCTATGAAGAATTATAAAATAGTATTATGCATTCAAAGTTTTGTTAACCCAAGTAAACCCTTCACAAATTGATCTGACATTTCAGCAAGTACAGTACAATCCTATTTCAGAAAGTTTTTCTAGACCCAACAGGTTCTTTCTGCACAGGCTAGGCTATCCTGTAAGTTAAGGTAAATGGCTCCTCATCTTTGTAAACACTCAGATTTTAGTGTTGTCTGACAGACTATAATTGGCAGCCAAAGCATGTCATGGGAAATGATAAGCAAAGTTATCATTAATATAGGGTGCCTAAATATAAGTGGATAGCATGATTGCAGGGATTGTATAATTATATATAAAAAAAAAAAAAAAGATAAAACGTGTCATAGCAAAACTCTAACTTTCCTCCCAGGTACCTGTGCTCATATGGATCCTTCTGCTGTAGGCTATGAAAGCTGTGGGTATGTAATAAAGTCAGAAGAAAGACTCCTGCAAACAGCTGTAAGCAACAACCCTGAAAAAAAAAAATCCTGATTATTTATTAATAAACCTCATTAATCTGGCCTGTTACAGACTCAATTTTCATTGTGATCATATTATAAAATTGTAACTTGGAGCAAAACTCAACATACATGAAAGGAGTTTTGTTTGCAGAGTGTGTGCGAGAAACAGCCTGTGTAACCCTTATATGTTTTCATGAAAGAAGGGCCTTGAGGCTTCACTTTTATTAGGCGTCAGATTTATTTATGCAGCATTAGAGCATGCTACAGAGACTGAAAGTGGGTGTCTCGTGCCAAAATTGTGAGAGCTGAAAAACCTGCAATCACAAACATTATGATATTTGTAGAGGAAAAGGTAAGGGATGGTACAAACCAGCAGAATTTATCCTCCGGGGAGCATGAATGTCTGTACGAGACTTCATGAAAATGCATCAAGTGGTGGATTGACCAGCTGGCAGACAAATAAAGGTGGCACTAAATGAACTCTGGGCTCTGCTAAAATTAAAAACACAAAGAGACAGTAATTACTACTAAAATATTGAACACATTTAAACACTAGAGACACTGATCTTTTAACACTTTGTGAGTGGAAGTGTTAATTAGTGTTTGTACTTGTTGTATCACATCTAACAATTTCTATTTCATCTATTTCCCCCCAACTCTAGCCTAAAAGGCTTAAAAATAAAAGCCGCTTCCTTTCAGTTTTCAAGACTTTTGGAAGGATGGGTGTGAAATGGGTGAGATCCAGTGAGAATATTATTTCTCTACAGTTTCCATCAGTTGTTAAATGACTCAGCAGCAATTTGACCACCTACAGTATCGCACTGCTGACAAATGTGCTACAGTGAAGATAAAAAAAAAAATCAGTTTGAATAATCGCGTGTGGGCGTACTTTGAATTCCTGCATCCAAAGCTGTTAACTACATTTCTGATTGATTACTTTAAAAAGTAAATCTCATTTCAGTTACTAATATGACTCCAAAGCGGCCTCCAGCAAACTTAAATATGAATGTCACACATACGGTCACTAATCACAAAGCCTGTGGAACTGTGGCTTAAAGAAAAACTCCCACACAGTCACCTCGATCCACACACATCCAATTTTTGCACAATTGAAAGCTGTACATGGCAGATGAAACCTAAGATTGGCTTTCTTTCTCTTTATTTCTTTCTGTTTTTCTTTTTCTGCGCAATGCATCATTCATCAAAAAACTGATCTAAACGCACCCTCCTCCATGTGTTGCCCCTACCTGTATATCTTCACATTGTGCGGTTATCTCTCCTCGTAGCCAGCACTGAAGATATACAGTAAGAAACTTCATCTTTTCTGTTTCATCCTGCACAGGGGTTCCTATACTGTGTCACCACCAAGCTCAAAGGGGGAATCTGTGACTTGATAAGTCCGGGTAACATCAAGGAGAAGAAATGTTTTATTCATCGTCGCAAAGCTCCTGAATTCACTCAAATCAAATTCGCCCGCCTTTGTTTGAGAGATCAAGCTTGAGGTTTGACACTCATAGAAATGATTGGATTTCTTAGAGTTATAAAAATAAAATTTAATAAAATTTAATAAAGGAGAAAAAAAAGGTGGGGAAAGTTATGAAGAGGAAAGGAGAGGAGAGGGGGAAGTTTGATGAAAATATCTGTGTTTTAAATAATGTAAGAATTTTGACTTAAAAGCAGCGCATGTTTTCACAAATGTATGATTTCCTTTGAAAACGTTTACTAGCCAAAAATCTTGCGTGGTGTATTTTATCTGGTTCTGTTTCTCTCCTGCATACAAGCCACTCCAGCACTGTCTCAAAAAAAAAAAAAAAAAGTCAGCAGCTCTCAAATTCGGGTGACCTTGGCACCCTGCTGGTTCACTTGTTTTGTTGCGATTCTTTCATCCCGTGTGTTTCTCTCTCATGGCACTCTCCTTTTCACATTTCATTTTTCTATCCTTCCTCTCTCCCACTCTGATCTCCTGCTGTCAAAGAAATTCAAATACTTTTTTTGAGTAGCGAACACCGAGGTCAGATGAGATTTGCAAAAAAAAAATGTTGAATTTGTTTTAGTTTCAGATTGGGCAGCGCTGTAACTGCCAGAAAGGTCTCGTCTCGTGATAAGTGCGCCAATGAACCCGAGCGGAGCCCCCGTAGGAATTTTAAAATCATTAAGAGTGAATTTTTATTAAGCACGTTTAGGTCTTTATCTCATCTGCTCAAATTTTCTCTCCCTTATTTTTTATTTATTTTTTGTTCTCTCTTTTGTTCTCGTTTTATCTTTTGACTCATTTCAGTGTGTTTCATCAACTTAAGTAAATTAAACTAAACCCCACAGATTCACTCCACGTATCAGGAGGGACTTCGAGTGTCAGCCGGGCTCATAATGAGATCCAGGTCACTGTAGCAATGTCACACAGTTAAAGTGCTGCTGAGTTCTCGAGCTTACTCCTACGCAAGGTTTAAGCCACACAGCTCCAGCTCAGGAGTTACTGTAAAAACATGCATGATACTTCAACTTACAGACAGTGTAGTAGTATTAACAAGGAATCCTTATTTCTCAGTGAGAGCTGGCAAAGCACGGCACATTTTCACAGCATGCTCGTTTGAACATTTTATTTATAGCTTCTCAGTCATAACGCAAAGCAAGAAAAACATAAAACACATAAGTTATAATTCTGACACCCACACCCACATACAGCACGCTAAAAGAAAAGTCTTCTTGTTTCGTTTCACACAGGGAGGCATTCTCACAGTGTAAATAATGAAAAAAATGGAATTTGTTATTCACAGTGATAGAGCACGAAAATGTTTGAAAGGGTGGTCAGGCTCAAACTGACATCCTTTTCTTTTCTTTCTTTTTTTCTGCGTAGCAAACCGCTGTGGGCCAAATATAAATTTTTATGGTCACTCATTTTTCTCATTTGTTTATGCAGGCATGACTGCCATTTAGACTCATCAGGACTCGTACATAATAGTTTTTTTTTTTTTTTATTTTAATGCAACTCTCAGTTGATTAAAACTTGAATAGTTGCTAAAGTGATTCTTTTATAATTGCTGATAAAGGTCATAAGATGATTACAATTCAGTGTGTTGTCAAAATGTGACAATGTGGTAAGAGCAGCTGTACAAACAGTGGATGTTACTGGATGTAAATCCATTTCTATGAGTTATGATTATTCCACCTAACTGGTTCAGCCCAAGGGGCAGCCTCCGGCACTCCAGAAGGGAGTCAATCCCCATCGACTCCCACGTTAAAATGTCCAGCTTTACAGCATCAAAAAGCATGTTCAGAGCCTGGACCTCTATGGATACCAGCTCTGTCTGGGGTGATTTTTTTTTTATAACTCATCCACCTGGATGGTTGAACTAGGGGCGTGGCCAGATTGATTCACAGGTGTGCCCGAAGGCATTGCTTGTCACCAGGCAAGGCAGGTGAGGGTTGAAAAACTTCAAACTACAGCAGTGGCAATGTGCAAAGTTTACAGTGACAGTAGGAGAGACCTGACCTCCCTAATGGATTGATGATTCTTTTTAAATGAACTTAGTGACAACAATGAAAGCAAGACGGTGGTGACTAGAGCAGAAAATAACAATCAAATATAATGCAAAAGTACCAAATGCTGCTAGTCTAGCATTAGTTGTGGGGGTAGAGACCCTTGAATAATATAATTCCCACTAGCCTCACATTATTTTTTTGGTTTAGGTAGCAGAGCAGGGTGTTGTGTACAGCTCTGCTGTCTTTGACGTGACCAAATCACAGAGTGTGAACATTTTCTTATTTCTGTCTGATTATTTATAACATTATGGTGATGAATGCTGGTTAGAGGGGCCCCCTGGGAATTTTCGCCTATGGCCCAAGCAGACTCCACACAGGCAGCTGGAGCCATCAGTGTCTGCTAGCCTCATCCAGCACTTGGAGTCATTAAACTGGACCTACTGAATGTGTGTGAGTATATGCTGCTGGAGCTTTTTAGATTATTTTTAGTGGATTATCTGACTAATATTATGGTTTGTTGTGTGGTACATACCATCCCAGAAGTCTGTGCATTAGTTATGGTGAGTGAAATTCTAGTGTGTTAGGACTAATTAGCCAGTATTTGTGTCCCTGCATTGCACCCATACAGTTTATGTATGAAGCTTGCTAACCAAACCACAGACACTATAAGATATGGAAGGAGCCAGGAAAAGAAGCCAAAATGGAAGTGCCTTAAACCTGCATTCTATCTGAAGGCCACTAGATGGCGATAGTTGTGGTTGCAAAAGACTTCTGGTCCTGTAGAGATCTATGGGAAAACAGTTTCTGATTTGATCGCTGTAAATATTTTCCTGATGAGTTTATGGGCTCAGTTACTCATTTTGGATCATAATGAATAAAAAATGACGTCTATTTTGGAAATCTTGGTCAAGCTATATTTCCAAATGGAGACGTATCTGTGATATGAAACTGCACACTCATTGACACACAATCTGTCACAAGTCATCATCCATGGTTTCACAGTCAGACTCGCCCCTGCTCGTCACAACACAAATTTTGGACCTTTCACTCAACCTAGCAGTCAGTGCAGCGCATGGCGCTTCCTATTTGAAAGGACCACAACGTTGAAGCTTCAAAACCAGTGGGTGATGTCATGGTGGCTACGACCTATGGCTTTAGTCATTTCATACTGCAGCTATTAACGAAGAAGAGATATACAGTCTAAACTGAAAAACCATTTCACCAAAGGTTTGGCACTCACATAATGATTTTCTTCTTTACAAATTATAGAGACTTTTAATGAGCATTGTTACTGTAAAAACAGCACATTGAAACAAGTGCATTTGTATTAAAATAAATTTCAGTTGAAACTTTTGAAAAATAAAATAAGGTTGTAGTGCAAAGCATAGGTCTTTTTTGTGTTTATACCAGCACCAGTATTTTTCTTTTATTAAATACAAGTGACAACAGTGAAGAGAAAATGAATATTTAAAATATGTGCTAAAGGTTTAGCACACCAAAAAGAGCTTAACGGACCTGAATCGTTTTTTCAGACTGAGTAATGGGGATTTCAGCTTGTTTTTAACCACAGGTCAACCTGAAAAATGTCCCGCTAAGTGCCCAGAATATATCAATTAAGCAAAGTGGCAGTGAAGAATAAAACTCCTTTCAGGCGAGCGACCGGCCTGTCAAGGAAACATCCTCTGGCATTTTTTCAAACCCACACTGGGAGATGCTGAGCTTCTGTCTAAGTGGAATTTGCCTTGTTAATCTAATAGGTGCTGCAGTCAGTCAGTGGTGCTGGATGTCACATCTGTTAGACCTCACCATGGCTCAGCACTAACTCTGTTTGGACTTCATGTCGTCTGACACAGTGTTGATGATAACAACAAGGTAATTGCGTCGGAAAAGATCTTGACACCTATTAGAATACCCATACTTCCTTGCTAGTAGCTGTTTTTTGATACTTGCTTGGGGGGTTTCTCTGTAAGATGCAGTGTCACTTAAAGAGCTTGACTGTAACTATCAAAAGTAATTTTGGGTGACAGGCAAAAAGACTACATTTAGGCATCAGCTGAAATACTTCAGTTGGTCTAGCTGGGGGCGCATAGGAACAGGATCAGAGCAGCAAGCAATAAATAGTCATGAGAAACAACATTAAAGGAGACCTGTTATGCTTATTTGCAGTTCTTGGACTTGAGCTGCTTTGTGTGGTTCACAGTTCAAGATTATCCTTATTTATCTTGTTAAGGGCCGCGGTGCAGCTCTTCCATTCATCCACTGTCTGAAATAAGCCTTTAAAGTAAATTTTTTTTTTATTGGTTGTCCCTCGCAAACAAAAAGGTTTTTAACAGTAGGTGGGTGGGGCTTCTGGATTGACCAAATTAGTGATATCCACAGTTTTTAAAAAAATATATCATGCAGAGCCAAGAGTAGAATGGTTTATGCTGCATTCCATTTACCTCAGAAGTCAGATGTCGGAGCTGAGGGTGACGTCACTCCCAAGTTGACTGCATTCCAGTTGTAATAGTTGGAAAAGCAAGGAAACAGGATTTGTTTGCTCCTTAGCAGGGTAGAGCCATTTATGCATCACTAGCAATACAATGCAATGCCTGATTTATTGATTTATTTTCATATAGAGCGCTGACCATCGATAGAGCATTAATGGTCAGCATTGATGGTTTTCATGCAGTGATATGCATCTTGGCTTTATCTTTTGCCCCAATCCTAAAACATTTTATCTCATAGTATGCACTCTATTCACCACCCTTACTTTATTAATGTTGAATCCCCCAGCATCTAAATGGCATATTTCTTTGCAGATTTGTATAGCTTGACAGGCAGAACATGAGTATAGAATCTCAATTCACATCAAGTGTGGACAAACTCTTGATCCTGAAAGCAGTTTTGGATAAAAACTGACCCACCTTTGTCCTCACAAGTGCTTCAGGAACTGGAGCACTGCATAAATCAGACTACTTTAGAGCCAAAGCATGTGCACATGGTTAATTAGAAATAACGGGGGGAGAGAGCACTGGGCCTTGCAGGGTTATCCTGCACTATGAAGTCACGCTGCTTATTTGTGTCAGCTGATAGGTGTAGAGGACTAATATTCAGCTGATGTGACTGCTGTGATCACCTATGCAAATCTGATTAAGCTCTGCTTAATCACACCAAATCAATCAGAGCAGTGTCATTCATGTCAAAAGATATTCAGACTACTCCGGTTCCAACAAACATTTTTTACAATTTGTTCATGTTTATTAATGAGGTCTTTGATCTCTTTCAGCTGCTTTAGGGCCAACAAATTAAACTCTATAATTGCTTAATAAAAAGATGCATGCAGCGCTCAAGTGTAGCGAGATTATTTTTAGAAGCATTTTAATCAGGCCTACCTTTGCTAGAAATTGAAGATGAAATTCAAACTGAATATTTGTTTCATGGGATCTCACGGCTGTGTGTGTGAACAACACGTGTTCAGTATTTGATAAAGTATCTCATTTGATTAGATTTTAGATTTTTTTTATAGACTGAGTAGAGACATTTATAGCATCTGGAACCTTCTTGTAGTTCAATAAATATGTCTGTGGTATTATAGGGAAGGCGCTGTTGTTAGACAGGAAAACTGGTTTTGGGGATTTTCCTCTCTTTTTTTTTTCATCATGACAACCTCATCTAAGCTGTATTTCCCTTAGCTTTCAGCTTCCAAACAGCAGTGAGCAGTGGTGCTAGATCTTCTGCGCATTATTTAGTCACTGTCCTTTCCCAGTGAGCATCATTCAGTTGGTTTAATCTGAGTTATGTTACTGTTATTTTAACAGAATTTAAAATTACTTTCATTTTAACATGTAGCTACAACAGTGTACTGATAACTTTCTCAGTTAGTGTGAAGGCTGTTATTTATATTGAGATTTCCCTGACCTTTCAACCAAATTTAGATGAGTTCTAGGAAATTTTTATTTGCATTTGACCAAAGCCATATTAGTAGTCACAGAGCAATGCTGCAATCGTGTTATACAGTGGTGTGAAAAAGTATTTGCCCCCTTCCCAATTTCTTATTTTTTTGCATATTTGTCACACTTACATGTTTCAGATCATCAAACAAATGCTAATATTAGACAAAGATAACCTGAGTAAATACAAATACAGTTTTTAAATGATGATTTCATTTATTAAGAATAAAATCTATCCAAACCTACCTGCCCTGTGTGAAAAAGTAATTGCCCCCTAAACCTAATAACTGGTTGTTCCACCCTTGGCAGCAAGAACTGCAATCAAGTGTTTGTGATAACTGGAAATGTGTCTTTCACATCACCGTGGAGGAATGTTGGCCCACTCTTCTTTGCAGAATTGTTTTAATTCAGCCACACTGGAGGGTTTTAGGTCAAGCCAAAGCATCTCAGCCTGATTTAAGTTCAGACTTTGATCAGGTCATTCCAAAACCTTCTTTTTGTTTTTTTGAGCCATTCAGAGGTGGACTTACTGGTGTGTTTCAGATTATTGTCCTGCTGCATGACACAAGTGTGCTTGAGCTTCAGGACATGAACTGATGGCCGGACATTCTCCTTCAGGATTTTCTGGTAGAGAGCAGAATTCATGGTTCCATCAATTACAGCAAGTCGTCCTGAAGCAGCAAAGCAGCACCAGACCATCACCCTACCAGCACCATGTTTGACTGTTGGTATGATGCTCTTTTTATGAAATGCTGTTAGTTTTAGTCCAGATGTAACAGGACTCAAACCTTCCAAAAACTTTTTGTTTCATCAATCCACAGAATATTTTCCCAAAAGTCTTTGGTTCGCATCTGTTCTTTGGGTTTTTTTTAGATCATGACATGATGTGTTGCTTTTTGAGATCTTTTAGCCTGCTTCACTTTGTCAGACAGGTTCTGTTTAAATGATTTCTTGATTCCACAGGTCTGGCAGTAATCAGGTGGTGTAGTGAAAGTGAACCCTTAATAAATTAAATCATCATCTAATCATTATTGTTAGCTTTATCTAATATTAAAATTTGTTTGATGATCTGAAACATTTAACTTTGACAAATATGCAAAAAAAGCAGAAGGAGAAAGAGGAAGGGGGAAAATATTTTTTCACAGCACTGTAACAGTATTGATTTTCTAATAGATATATAACAATATGACAATATTACATCTATTTTTAGAACCCACATGACTTCAATTGAGATTAACATTTTAAAAAAAAAAAGTCAAAATTTCACTTCATCAGCTACCTGTCATGTTCATCGGGTTTTGTTGACTGTGGAGTACAATGCACATAAAGACTCTCCTGTTTTCTGACTTCTTTCTCTGAGAAACAGATGAGGAAATATGATGATTTGGTGGATGAATTGGAATCATTTCCATTAATAGTGAAAAAGAACAGTTAAAGCAGTGAGTCCATTTCTTAGACATTTAATTTTCATCTTGTAGTGAGGAAAATACCACTGTGTGAAGAGCCACTCACCTCTTGGCTTTACTGCCTCTGTTAAATCCAACAGCAGTGTACTCAGTAACTTCTTGTTCCTCCATGTGTCTGTGGGGCTGAGCTGCTCTGATGTTGGAGTAGAGAGGATCTGCCTGGCTGTTGGAGAAGTGGATGCTGGCATACTGAAGATCATCCTGCTCCTCTGGCTGTCTCTGATCAGGTAGACACTGTATAAGAAAAAAATGATCTCAGCTACAAATGTGATAAAAGGAGCATAAAGAAGTATTTCGCAGTCGAACAGTAAGTGCCAAACCAAAATGTAGGTGTTTTTGTACAAGGATGATTTGACTGTTTTCACCTGTTCTCTGTTGTTTGCTCTGTCTTGAGATTTAGCAGATTCCTTTGACATCCTCTTTTTTCTGGTTGGAAGAATTGATGACGAGCAAAATAATGACATTCATAAACTGTTAAAATCAAAGTTTATTTTGCAAACAATAATGTAACAGATCTGCTCACCGAATCCACAGGAAGACAGAGAAGAATACGACAGGCAGGAGAACAGCAGCAGTTACTCCAGCAGCTTTTAACATCCCTGTTAATATGGAAACGCAGATCAAAATAAAACACTGACAGTTAAGTTAGCATTACAACAGCTGAGCACAGTGTTGATTCAGAGATGCGATGAAGTCAAACTAAGCCACAGTCTCAGCAGATATCAGTGTCACATGACATCAGCTGATATCAGTGGCAAATCTCATATCTTGTACTTTCACACCATTTAAGTTGCTTTAGTCTGTCCACAATTGCCGCACATCTGCAAACCACTTTGTAGCCCATCTTCACCGAAGTTCCTACTTTTCATGCTGTGTCTGACTTATCAATGTCAGGTCAGATAGAAAGGTAACATTGTAGAATAAATGTTACTATGCCTGGATTTGAAGAAAATAGTACACTTTGTAAAACTGCACAAGAACTTGGATGTACATGTATGCACAGTCAAAAAAGTAAGTTACTGTAAGACTTGAGTTCACTGAAGCTCATGTAATGCCTTCCTTATTTTATGGCCTCTGTTATCTGACTGTAACTCAAAGTAGCGCTACTGCAGGTTAGAACAGCTAATGTGGTATTCTGATAAGTGGCATACAGTTGGAGTTAGACAACTTAGATTGGTCCTTCAGTACGATGAGTTAATTACTTACATCCCACCAATTCTTAAAGACTGAACACATAGTGAACAAAGTCAGTATTCATTCAGCATGTATATCACTGGATACTGTATGTGTATCCATACAGTATCCAAGAGTATCCCAATAGGTTTAATTAGGGGTTGATTTTTAGGAAGACATATCCTCCTCCAACACCACTGTTGATGTTAGGAGTTCATATCAGACACACTAAAAAATTCAAATTCAATTCAATTTTAAGTTGTCACTTCCTGAGTAGAGAAAGTAACACTAAGACTGTTCTTCTCTATGATCTACTGATGTGCTGTAGTCATATTTCCTGGGGTGCAGTGTGTTGCAACAACTGCTACACCAGTCATTCCCAGTACAGAACAATACAGCTGCAGTTTTATCTGGATTAAATTGTAACTTTAACTGCATATTTACACAGCCTCTACTATTGAGCTCATGGAGTGAGGAAGATACTTTGTGAAGAAAGGCCATCAGTCAAGTGCGATTCAAAGTCTAATATTGCCAAAAGAATTGAATCATCTCCACTGGCACAAGCCTAACAACACAGCCAGAGTTCCTCCTCAGAGAAACAGATGTTTTACATACAGAAAAGCAACGGAGCAGATTTATATCACAGACAATGAAGATGACAAAATTTAAGAATGTAAATATATGAAGAGTATGATCTTTGAGGAGTTCAAGCAGCTTCCAGTTGCTGCAAAAATTATCAGTTGGATGAAATATCCTGCTCACTGCCAGTGATCATTAAATCCACATTAACTGAACGTCAGTGATTACCTGGGACAACAGTCAGCTGTAAGGTGGAGTTCTGGTGTCCTTTGCTGTTCTGGGCAACACAGTAATAACTCCCACTGTGTTCAGGACTTATGTTGGTGATGGTGAAGTTCTGTCCTGATGCTGTTGCTGAGTCTTCATCCTTCTTGTACCAGGTGTATTTAGCTGCTGGGTTAGCATCACTGCTACAGGTCAGAGTCACTGAACTGCCCTCCACTATCTCAGCAGAGGGACTCACTGACACTAAGAGAAGCTTTGGAGGATCTGGAGGAGGAAACATGAACATATTTAATGTTTAATTGCACAATGTAGTTCAGAGAGGGAGACACAGAGAGAGAGAGGGTCAGAGAAAGAGACATGACAGACTGGACACGAAGGGAACTAATAAAACAAGGAACTAAGAACTAAAAACAGGAGAAAACACAAGAGGATCAATGCAAAACCATAACATTACACAACCTTGAAATCTCATAACAAATAAACAAAACTAGGAAGACCACCAAACTCTAAACACTGGGTGTATCTGAATGTTAAACAGACAGAGCTGATGAAATATTTCAGTTTTAATTCATTCTTTTTTACTCACATTTCACATTAATACGTTTGTATCCAGACCTCTTTATCCCCAGCTTGTTATCAGCTGTACAGTAATACTCTCCAGAGTCAGAGGACTGAATGGAGCTGAAGACGAGCTGTGAGTCTTCACTGAGAAGTTTATGTTCATCCTCCTTGTACCAGGTGTAGTTAGCTGCTGGGTTAGCATCACTGCTACAGGTCAGAGTCACTGAACTGCCCTCCACTATCTCAGCAGGGGGACTCACTGACACAGAGGGAAGCTTTGGAGCGTCTGGAGGAGGAAACATGAACATATTTAATGTTTAATTGCACAATGTAGTTGAACACATTGGAACATATTTAAAATGTACAAAAGCTGATGTAAGCACAGAGTGGGTGGTGGAATTTCTCTTCCTGCTAATTAATGACATGACTGATGATGCTGAGAGTCACTGAACTGCCCTCCACTATCTCACCAGAGGGACTCACTGACACTAAGAGAAGCTTTGAAGCGTCTGGAGGAGGAAACATGAAAACGTTTAAGTTATGGTTGGGT
>VUQS01019518.1:1663-13843 GCA_015108495.1 Heterochromis multidens
AGATACAGTTTCACAGAACAAATCATGCTGTTATGTCAGTAGCCTGTTTGGCAGCATTTACAGTCTTCTAGGGTGAGTCAGCTTTGCACACCTGGACGAGAGAAGTTTGTCTGAATTTGGGCTTTGATATGGTTACTTGAAAGAGACCTGTTCTCAACTCACCTAAGACTTTTTGCTGTGCTTTTTTCCCCAACATTTATTTTTGTGCTCACCAGAATCATCATGTTTTTAAGGTACACCTGCAGGGGTTTCTTCAAACTGGGGAGAAACATTCATTTGAACTAAAGGATGACTTGATTAGATTTTGGTAGCCAAAGGTCAAGGTTACTTTAATGTCACATCTGCCCCATTCTCGTGAATAGAGTATAGCAGTAATGAATGAAAGGAATTTCATTTCATCTGGTCCAAATGTCGTCTTGGAATCAATGATTAACCGATTACAATTAAGTGGTCAAAAAAGTTCAGCATCACTGATCTTATTTTTTTGACCAAAAGTAACAAATTCATACGCTAGTTATGACAAAATTTCACACTAATGCCTAATTGGATAAAATAATGAGATGAATCTTTATATTTAAAAGGTCAACAATTGTCAAGTCTGGACATGGATGTAAAATGCACTTTGCCTTGTTGTTAGAGACATACAACCACCAGGCAGTAATTGTAGTTTCCCTTTTGTGATTCTTCAAATGCCATTTGGCAGACTGAGCTGTCATATACCATTTTATTCCGGGGTGGCTTCACCTCACCATATAGCTGTGATTGATGTGCTGCTGACATGGTTGTCCTTCCTGAAGGTTATCCCATCTCTGCAGATGATGTCTGAAGCTCTGTAAGATTGACCTTTTCTAGCTATCACTTTGACGGGTCCTCATCTTTAGGAATAGTCCTGGTGATTCTCTACATCCTCCATTTCAGAGACTACTGTAACTCTACTGTACTGTTTTCTTGACTTTGGAGAGTGGATTTGATGGCTTGGTTTTTGTCCTGATAGTGTGAAATGTGGGACCTTCTTGTTAAAAGGGAATTTTTCCTCTCCACTGTTGCCAAGTTCTTGGTTAAATGCAATCAATGCTAAGAACTGTGAAATTACATATGTTGTGATTTGGCACAATATAAAGTGAATTGAACTGAAAATAAAGAGTGTCACTACTATTTGTATAGGTTTTAAGTTTGTCCAGTTCACAAAGTTTTTCAAAGAGAGACTAATCAATTTCTAGACATATATCAACAGTACAGTAAACACGATACACCAGATCTGAATGCCCAATGCCCTATCATTAGCATCCCTATTAAATAAATTGTAATCTAAAGAGTTCTTTGTTCTCACTTGCTGGATCTGCCAATCTCATACACATGGAGATTGTGAAAGAGGGGATTAAAACAGGTGTTCAGTACAGGGCTTTGATTTGGTCATTCCATAGCATGTCCATTTTTGTCTTTCTGACCTCTGTGCTTTTCTAGAATGCTATGGGTCATTATCCTCTTGTTAGATTCACTTCTGTTTGAACTTTTAACTTTTGCACAGATGGCCCCACTTTTCATATGAGGTAGAGTTCGAACTTGAACTTGAATTAATGACTGCATATTGCCCAGTCCCAAGACAGTAAAACAGTCTCAAACCATAACATTTTCACCACTATGCTTTACAGTTGCTATAAGGTTGTTCTCCTGAACAACCAACTCTTTTTAGTCTGTCCCAAACATGTTTCTTGTTACTGCTTCCAGAAAACTTTGTCTTTGATTATTCTGTCTGTACGTTATTCCGAAATGAAAAATCCTTCATAATATTTAGTAGGTCCCCTTGTTTCACCAAAACAGGTCTGATTAATCGAGGCATGGACTTCTTCAGACTTCTGAAATTTTTCTGTGGACCAGCAGATCTCTTATTTCCTGTAATTTGTGAACTGGGTTTTCCGTAGATTAGCATATCCCACATTTGCTCAGTCACAATGAGATCTGGGGAATTTGGAGATCAAGTCAACAACCGCAACTTTGTCATCCTAAAACGGTTCCTGGACAATTTTTGCTGTGTGAAAAGGGTGATAATCCTGATAAATGAGGCCTCAGCAATTAGGGTATTCTGAAGGGGTGTTCTGAATATAGTATGTATGTGTGGTATGTGTCAAAGTAACATTGACATGACACTGCCTCTTTTGGTTTACCGTCTTTCTATCGTTCATAGTGCTGCCATCTCTTTCCCAGATTAATGCCACTCAGACACCGACCTGTCAAAATGATGAAAATGTAATTCTTCAGACTAGGCCACCTTCTTTTATTGCTCTGTGACCCAGTTCTGACAATCACATGCCCCTTGTAGGTGCTTTTTGTGGTGGACAGAGGTGTGCATGGGGTCCTCTGACTGCTCTTTAGCTATGCAGTCCCATATGTAACAAGTTCTGAAACCCTTCTATCAGCAACAACAACAATATTTTTAGTAACTTCTGCTGTTGTAGTTCATCTTTTGAATAGGACCACAACGGTCAGCCTTTCATTCCAAAGTACATTAATGAGCCTTGGGTGTTCATTTCCCTGTTGTTCTTCGTTAGACCACTTTTAGGAGGTGCTTACCATTTTAAACGAGGGACATTCCATAAGACCTGCTGCTTTGGAAATTCACAGACCCAGTTTGGCTCTTCTCAAAGTTGCTGAGTTTCTTTTGTTTGTCCAGTTAATACAGACATGAATATGTGTGCTGATGGACTGAACAAACTTTATTGGCCAGTCTTGAGAAAATTGAATTGTTTGAAGTTCCTTACAGAGGAATTATTGAATTTCAGTAAATCCTTTGCCACATTTGTATGCGCAAACAAACCTTTGTTTTGTATTAATGCCTTGGGACGCTCCGTAGGTCTTGACATTACACCACACACTTCATTAACAAAGAGCCCACCAGCCTTGGAGGGTCCCCTTGTGACTTCCTCTGCACATAGACTTTCATGTAACTGATAGGTTTTGTTATTTATTGCAACTGTCCCATTGGCAGTTGGGACAGTTGTCAAATAAATCCCTTTCCAAAATAGTGTGCCCACAGCCTTTTTTTTAAGGCTTTAGAAAGCTGTATAAATCTTGACATGATGACACCACACACTTAAGTAGCAAAGAGACCATCAGATCCCAGAGGGTTGGCCCTTTGACTTCCTATAGAGGTTCTGATAATTTTGCTGTGAGGCACCAGTTCTAACCACTGCACCACTGTGCTGGCCTGTCAGATGATGTCCATTTTTTATATACAGTCTATGGAAAACAACATGCAAAGACAGAAATTGTGCTTTTCAAAGTCATTTTTACTTCTTGCTTATTGGGAATTGATTGTTTTTCTTTGTGTAGATTTTTTGTAGACCTTTGCATTTTAACATGCATGATAAACTAATGAAGCAGTAAACTAACAAATGTTTTGGGATGTATTTATTGTTTTCGTCCAATTCTGGAAATGTTCCAAATATGGCATAAACTTGGCTAAAGTCCTTTTTGCTGCTGATCTTGTCAACAGCAGTACATGGCTTTACTTTCTGTGTCAGTTGGTGTTCCTGTCTGCTTGGGGGCGTGCCTACTGCCGTCTGTTGTAGGTAACATATTAACTGTAGATCAGAACCTTATACAGCCCCACTTTACAAGAAACTGAACTATTCCCAGCTGAGTGAAAACGTCTACCCAGTTAAATAATAAGACTTAAAAACATCAGAAAGAAATGCGTAAAATGTTTTTACTAAGTTTCCTGAAAGTTGCAGCACCTCCTGACTCACAAACCTGAAAAGCTTAACCATAAATTATTAATATGATCTTTGTTGTTGCCCTGTATGCCCGGCCCTAACAAGGATTTACAGTTGTAGATAAAAATATACCCCAAATTTAAAAAAAAAAAAAAAAGCCAGATTGTTATATAAAGATTTCAGGGTGTCAGCAGAACCTCAAGGCTAATGATATAGTTTTGATTATACAAGTGATTATTTATTTATTTATTTTTTTAAATTATGGTTGATGGGTTTACTGTTTGAACTGCAAACCTCAAATGTTTTGTTACCCAGTTCATAGGTCTGTTTGCTGAAGCTTGTCAGTAGTGTGTCATATCCAAAGAAAGGTATATTTGGACTATGAAAAGGCTTGTTGTTGCTGTATTGGTGTGCTATTATTAGAAGACCAATTTTCCCTCTTTCCATAATATCACTCATCCTGCCATAACTCTGTTTTGCTTGGTTGCATTTGGAGCACATTCTCTTGACAAGGCCTTTTATGGCGATGTGCTGAAGTGGCAAGTTGTGCAATTTTAGATATTTTTGAAATTAGAGCATTTGGGTGCCACAAGGCTGTGGAATTTATGTCATCAAAGGTCACTTGTGAACAGTTAAGCCACTTTGTTCTTCATGGCTAAAATAAAATGGCCTCTGTTTTCCATTCTTAAAATTTCGCTGCCACAGAAATATTGCCAGTAATACCTCCTATACCTTTTGAGTTAATGCAGCTCTTGACTCTTTTTAGAAAATATGGGGTGGTTTTTATAGTTTGGGTCTTTTTTGAGTTGTGTATTTGCCAAATGCTATTTGTTTTGGGCAGATTTTACTTATACACCTTTAATCTAATAAAATCTGACATCTAGACAGCTTTTTTGTTTTATTTTGTATTATGTTGATTGTGTGTTGCCATGGTGTTGCCTTTAAAACAACACATTTAAGCTTAACCTGGCAGAGCTGGTGTTATTGTTGCTTTGATAATATATATTGGGCTTTAAGTCATACCACAATAAGACTTGTGTATTCCTTCGGGGCAGTAAATTCTTTGTCTTTGTTTCTGTTCCTCATACAGAAACACAGGCTCAAAGGAGGTGGAGTCATGAGTGCACAAGAGTCACCCAATCCTGGAAAGGAGCAGGCAGACGGTGGGAGTGCAGCCACAGATGCCCCAGCGACAAAGACTACTAGTTCACCAACTGTTACTGTAAAGAAAGAACCTGGGACCTCAGAGACAAGCAATGGAAAAGTTGGTGATCCCAATCCTGCTGAGATCTGTGTTGTCATTGGAGGAAATGGGGGAGCAAGTGGCGGTGGATCCCGTCGAGCTCAGTCCGAGGGTATGTTTGCCCTTGGTACTCCTCCTCCAACGAAGAGCACAGACTCATGCATAGGTGTGTGAATGTACATGTGGACATGTCTGTGCATTTGGTGACAGCAGTCATGTCTGGTGTCTTTTGACCCTGACCTTACTTCCTGGCTGTCAAAAACAGCAAAGCATTTAAAAATGACATAAAAAAAAAAAACCAAAACATCTGTCTCACATTTCATAAACCCTTTTCTGAGTACTCAAGATAATTCACAAATGGCCCCTAAGAAAACATCGACTAGTGTTGACACCATTTAATCTTTATATAACAGAAGTAAAATTCCTTTCACCTCCATGTATTGAGGTGTCATCTGAAATCTTAAAAAATGGGTTGGATAACCACTTTACATGGCTAGCAATTGTAATAGTACAGGGGAAATTACTTCTACAAGATGACATAAAAAGAGGTAGTCTGAGGTTTGCCTTTTACTCTTGTAAACTTGAAACTGTCACATGATGATGGTTGAGATTATTGTTCTTACAACACTGGCATTTATTTTCAGTAAATCCTGATTTGTTTTTTTTGTTTTTTTAAGGAACTTTGCAATGTTTATTGTTTTTAGTATATCCTTTTTTAATGTAACTGAGATGGACCAAATATTAAAGAGTTCTCTCATAATAAGGCAGTACAATTCAACAGCACAACAAACTAGTGGTGTACAAATTAGCTTTAAAGTTGAATTTAATACCTCTGACATTTACTTTTAGTAAACTGGTATTTTATCACCTATAGTTAGGACACTTGGAGAGGGAATTCTGCAACAATCTCAATGGCTTATTTTGCACTTTTGGAATAAAATGAGTTGATCTTCATCAGAATTTTAATTTTTTTTTCTTTATCGTGATGTTTTTGTATGTTCATGCTAGCAGACAAATAGCACTAAAAACAAATCTCCACCTTGGCAGAGGAAAAAAAACATAATGGTACTCTCAAGGTGCACCTGAGCATGATGGAGCATTTTGATGAAACAAAAAAAAAAGACTTGGGCATGGAAGCTGGTCACATATTGCTGATACTGGCCAGTTTAAATACAACCTCCTTCACTGGCCCTAATATCAGTCTTTGCTGTAATTTGTATTCCTATTTAGGCAGTAGAAGAAGGTAAAGGGTCACTGTAAATTTCAAGGTGTAGGATAAACTGAAATTCAGAGAATATTTAGATTTTTATGGATTTTTGGTGAATATTCAAGAACAAAATGGCAAGTAGACCCCCTGGCAACCTGTTTGAAGGTGAACACTTGCTTTTCACAGTTTCACTACTGGTCCACCAGTAGTTGGTGGGTGTCTGCAAGCAAGTCAGTGTCTTCCATGCATGCTGTGGCCAACTGCAGCAGTCTGTTGGCGACCAAAGTAATTGCAAGGAGGTTTTCGGTGCAGCATCATATATCGCTCTGTGACCTATTTCATGTAGTGACTGCCAGCAACCTCCAGCAACCATTTGGTTTGGGAATATACATTTTTCCCTAGTGAGCTACAGTTGGCAGGGCACCACTGACCAGTCTCTAAGCCTGTGTAACTAGGGCTCTAGCAGTATATTTCACAGCAAACGCCAGCAGCCACTTCCTGAGTGGTCAGGGAATACACATTTTTCCCTAGTGACTGGTGGTTGGCAGGGGTCGCCAACTGGTCACTAGACCAGCCTGTGTGACTAAGGCCCTATGTAGAATTCCAAGAAAAAGTTTGTGAAGCTTTTACCTGGATTTATACATTGATTACTCATAAAATTTGGTAATATCTTCATCTAAGTCACACAATCTGACTAAACAAATAACATACAGACAGTTGTATTTTTACACGTGTTTATTAAACACATTGGTAATCATTCACAGGCTAGAAAATGTAAATTAATTTAGTAACTCATATAACCTCCTTTAGCAGCTGGTGCTTATGAGAGTTGCACAATTCTGAGGGGGTTTGGACCAATCCTCCCTACAAAATGGTTTCATTACATCAGGATTTCTGAAATGTCTTAATTGAGCTGCCCTCTTTAGGTTAGTTGGGTTAAGGTCAGGACTCTGACTTGGCTAGCCCAAAACATTATTTTGTTTCTATTTCAACTATTCAGTTGTAGATTTACATGTGCTTTTGGTCATTGTCTTGTTGTGTCACCCAACCTTTTCAAACATGGGATTATGAACTACTTTCCCCTTTCTTGACACAATTTTAAATTAATTTTTCCCTTAATCACTGCGAGACTTCCAGACCCAGAGTTTTTCGACCAGCCACAAACTATTGCTCCCTTCTGTCTCATCTGTTTACATCACATGTCCTAGAGGTGTTGTGGAATATCCTAGTGGTCTTTTTGGAAGGTGTGCATCAGTGGTTTCCTTTGAGGTTGTCCTTCCATTAATAACTTTTAGATGACACCCATGACAGATGAACAAAGATTTTAGTAAGCTGTAGAGGTATCTTCCATGTGTTCGTTTTCACCTCTTTCAACATTGCACATTGTTTCCTTGGTGTGATCCACCTACTCCATTCCCTTTTATTTGTAAAAAATTATTCTTACAGGAAGTAGATTATTTGCAGCTTGGATTGTGAGTCATTTCTCAAAGTGTTTTAATACAGGCATGAAAACTACAATTATTGATGTGCTATTACTTTTTCTAAAAATGTTACTTGCTTGAAGGTCAGACCATATTTTATAAGCAATCAATTCAGAAATCCTGGTAAATTCCAAACGGTTCTAACCTTTTTCTTGCAAGTCTGTTTATGTGTCCCTGAGAGGAATCTCTTTATAACACTTTAACACTTTCTTTTGAATTTTCTTGCAGGTTCATATGTATGTGGGGTATGTGGGAAGAAATACAAGTATTACAACTGCTTTCAGACACATGTCAGGGCACACAGAGGTAAGAAGCTGCTGTTTTTTCAAAAATGTATTTGGTCCTTTATGTGAAGCCAAATAATAACTAATTTCTGCACTTTTCCTTCTAAGAATATAGTGAAAGTATTATACTAAAAGTACTAAAACTAAAAGTATTCACTTCCTCAACAAGAGTCATGCATGTCCTGCTTTAACCAGGAATTGTATCAAAATTGATCTTATAATTCAGTTATCTTTAAAGTCCGACTAACATATTAACATATATCAATATTTTATAACAGCAGATAAATTAAAATTAAATAAGTAAAGAAGAGACACCCTTCAAGTATGTTATGAGTGTTGATGTTTCAAAGTTTGTCCACCAGAGGGCACTCTTCAACTTTGTTGGCAATACGTGTTTGGAACGTCACAAACAGCAACAACCAACTGATCCGAGCAGAGTCGGGCAGAGCGAGCGTGACATTAAAACAAATTGTTTTTAAACTCCTTTGTTGTGTTATCTTAGTAAGGACTTAACTAACTGCACGTAACTAATGTTAGGGAAATCTGTTTTTGTTTCATGTTTCTGAAAGGAAAAAAATATTGGCCAATATGTCGGCTTTTTAAATCATTAAATATTGGTATTATTGTCGATCTTAAAATCCTGTATTAGTTGGACTCTACTCTACAACTTTGTTGTTGGCAACATGTGTTTGGCACGCCACCAACAGAACAACCAGCTAATCTGAGCAGAGACAGGCAGAGTGTAAATGAGATATCTACGACTTGTTCTGACCATAAAACAGGATTATTTTTAAACTCCATTGTCATATTGTCTTAGTAAGGACTCATAAATAACTGCACATAACAAATGTCAAGGAAATCTGTTTGTTTTGTGTGTCTGAAAGAAAAAAAAGAATATTGGCTCATGTATCTGATTTTTAGGTTGCCAAATATTGGTGTCGGTCTTAAATATCCTATATCGATGGGGCTCTAGTTAATTTAATGAGAAATACATCAGTTTGAACACAGGTTGGAAGCAGAGAGCACACATTAGCAAAACAATTTTAATGGAACTACAATTTTTTTTTTTAAATTAATTTGTTTGTCTGTTTGACTGTAGAATCAGAGACCATGGTTGGAGATGGTCTACCCCAGACACCCAACAGTGAGTATACTTTTGCACTCATCCACTAAAACAACTTCAATTCAATTCAATTTTATTTATATAGCGCCAAATCACAACAAAAGTCGCCTCAAGGCGCTTTATATTGTAGGGTAAAGACCCTACAATAATACAGAGAAACCCCAACAATCAAACGACCCCCTATGAGCAAGCACTTGGCAACAGTGGGCAACAACTTAACTTTATTAGCATGCCAGCACAAGCTGTTTGCTTCAGACTTGTACTACATACTTTTTAGACAGGGCAACCTAAGATGTTCTTGACATTCATTGTCTGACATCACCACTTCCATTTAGCAGGGAAACATGAAAATGTAAAAATAAATGCTAGCCTGAAGGTAGTATGGTTTTACTCTTTGAATGGCAGTATATAACAGCCGCCAGGACCTGCATTTATCAGGCGTCCAACAACACAGAAAAAAGTTTGATTAGGGCTAAAAATACTCATACCTTAGAGTAATACTTGAGTTATTTATAAATCTTCCTACACACACTCTTGGCAATCATTACATGAATTTGCACATCACTTTAGAGCAGCAGTCTAAACATGACAGAGAGAAAAGAAAGGACAATCTTTATGCACATAGATCACAAGTTGTTTTTTTTTTTTTTTTTTTAAAGCTCTATGAAGAGTATGAACACAGTGGAACCACAAGGTCTGTGACACTGTTAATAAGTAGGCCAGTGAGGGTGCTAGGCAAAGGAGTTGCTATTAGATTAAATTCTTAAGAGGATGAAACATGCTGTAAAGCATTTTGGTTGATGCCGCAGATTTAGACTTTATATTTGATAATGACTGGCATATCAATTTAAAAGTGCATTTTTAAATATAACTTGCTTCTATGAGCAGTGCTGGTGGCCCCAAAAGAAATTAGCAGCAGCTGATGATAAAAATAAATGTTTAATGATAAATACAGAGTGGTTCCCTTAGAATAGAAAAAAATAGATTCACATATCAGTGATCAAAAGAAGTTTGAACCTAAAGTTTTGAACAGCACAGTGAAGGTGTGGCATTATTGTGACTTTAAGTCTGCTTAACAACAAATTCACAGCAGTTTGTGGAAAATAAAAGCAGGCCAGCTTATAAGTCTGGGTTTCCTGTAAGTGTGCTTTGTAAAATGCCCTGTATTGAACAAATGTTTGCACAAGAGTATTTTAATAAGCAGATGACAACACAGGCTGTAGGACTGCGGAGGAGTTCCTGAAGTTTAAGAGTATTTCAGGAGAATTGCTAGAACAAACTTTGCATAGTTCTGATTAAATGGTGTTCAGCTAAAAGCCGCCCTGTGTTTTTAAAAAAACATGCAGAGTTTGGTGGGTGTGTGTTGCCTCAGATACTGAAGAGACACTAAAATAACATTTAGGAGGTCTAGTTTTAACAGGATGGTTTTAAATACTTGAATAGCAAACAATGGAGACTTATACTATGAGTCAGGTTTTAACAACTCCAGGACGTTATCACATTGAAAACTATTTTTTGATTTTTCTTTTGTTATTAAGTTCCAAATAGTTTCTAGCTGTTCCCAGGGACTTGCTTTGGATGAAACATTTGTGCAGTCTCTCTTTGAGTCCACTAAATCCCAAGTCTGTTCAATCGGATTAAAGTCCAGACCTTGACTTGGCCAGTCCATCAGTTCCAGCACTCCAGTTTTCTTTTTCTTGGTCAAATAGTCTCTGCACAGCTTTGAAATATCCTTCGGGTCATTGTCTTGTAGGTATATGAACCTACAACCAATCAGTTTGAATCCAAAAGGGATTCCGTGGTACATCAAGATGTTGTGGTAGACCTTCTTGCCTATGATACCATCAATTTTCTAGCATCAAAACGTTCTCCAGCTTTTCTGCAGACATGAACACAACGATGCTGACCGAAGAGTTCAAACTTGGATTCGACCGTCCAGAGTACCTTCTTCCAGTGATCTACAGTCCAGTGTTTGTGCTCCCTGGCGAATCTGAGGTGTTTCTGAATGTTTGCATGCCTCAAATAATGACTTCTCAGCAGCTATTTTTCCCTTTAAGCCTTGCTCATTCAGTTGTCTGCCTATGGTCATTCTGGAGACCTTCTCAGACTCTGATCTAGAAACATTTATCTCTGCCTGAATATCAGCAGTAGTCTTCCTTCTGTCTCTGCACTTAAAATCTTGAGGTGCCTGAGATCTGCTTCAGTCAGCCTACATTTTGTGCCTCTTCCTTGGCACATTTTTTAAGTACCAGTCTCTGCAATCAACACCAAAGCATACTTGACCACACTGTGAGAACACTTTATCTTTCCCTATTTGTCTCAAAGACCATCCAGCATCACGAAGCGCTTTAATGCAGTCTCTTTCCTTTTCAGTGAGTTCTCCATGTTTTACTATTTTGAACAGGAGTGAGGAATTTCAAACTGAATTCACACTTTTATGTCCAAATTTGAGCCGGCACACTGGACTTCTCTGAGAAGTCGCAAATTAATCAAGCATAACATTCAACCACTAAAACTGATTTTTCTGCTCAGGAATGCAAGTAAATAACTGTAATTTGGCATCTTAATCAAAAAATAATAATGTGCTTTACTATTCTTTTCAGCTTTTTTGTAAAACAGTAAATTTGCAAATTCATGGATAACAACAATAATTATATTTTAGCATTAAAAATATCATTTTGATTAAAGAGCTTGTGCATACTTGTGGGTTAACCATTACAGAAACATAAAGAATGATTTTGGTAATTACCAATACTGTTAATTTAGGGCAGCTGTGGCATAAGCCTTACATTGGGTGGTGGTCTAATAAATTAGTTAAGCACTGTATTTATTTATTTATTATTATTTAAATAGGTTCATTTTGAATTGATTCAAGCAGGATGTTTAAAAAAAAAAAAAAACAGACGGTGGCCTGTTGACCACTGTTTTACATCACCTTCTTTTAAAAAAAGGCAAGGCTGTAGTATTATATTGGTGATTTGTAAATGCAAAAACAGTGGTTACAGTGGTTCTGAGAAGTGCTCTGGGTGGTCTGATTTGAATACAGTGTCAGCTGAGGGTCCAAAGATCGTGGCCATTTAGTATGGGTTTTTGGTTTTGTCCTTTTTTTTTTTTTTTTTTTTTTTTTTT
>VUQS01019521.1:1616-11662 GCA_015108495.1 Heterochromis multidens
TCATTAGGATAGGGCGCAATGCCAGTGTGTGGGACTAAGATTTATATTGTTAAATGGCAATTATGTGACAATGCATCTCAGGTTGTGTTGGGGAATAACACAAAACTAATGTGATGAGTGGTGTAACTAATTCATTTCTACAGGTATAATTAAGTAACATAATGTTTTACCCTTTAAAAAGTAATGAGTAATGTGTAATGCATTACTTTTTGAAATAATGACTCCAATTTGTTAATGCTCTTAACAAGAATAACCTTGCAAGCTAAAAGATTTACACTCAAGGATACACAGTGCAGGGTAAATGTAACGTCAAGGGGTTCTGAACAAGCATCCAAGTGTGACGAGTTGGGAGTGAGACCCATTTCCACCATTACCGTGACCCCTTGCATTACAGCAGAAGCCAAAAGACACCTTGAGCATATCTCTGAGACACCAGGGGCTTCGAAAAAACTGCAGAATTTGGTGCCCTGGGAATGAGAACAGGCTGCCTTCTAACCTTCAAACTGCAATGCTTTAGAAGAACAAGGAACAAAGTCTCATTAGCTCTCAGTGTCTAAACTGCTTTGCTGAGTTTCTCTAAGAGTTGGTTCAAACTTTTTTTGAAGCTAGCATCAAATTTGTGAATGGCAGTTACACACCAGACCACGCAAGACAATTTTATTACAAAAAACCCCCCAAAAAACGGTTTAGTCACCATCTTCTGTGGTCATTTTTAATTGCCTCAGAACATCAGTGATCACAATGTCAGTCCTGAATGTTTCTGTCTCTAAGCCTCTTTCATTCTGTGATATTATGAGCAACCTATCAAGATGTCTTTTTATTCTGGCTTCTCATTTCAGCTGCCTTTTGTGAAATCACCACGTCAAACAACACTCAGTTTCCTATTTAAAGCGAAACTGAGACTATAGTAGTTAAGCTGTCACAGGGATTGTCTCAATATGAAAGTAAGGATGAAGATGTGCACACTCTCTGCCATCTTAACACTGAAATTTTCTGCATAATATCAGGCTTGCTGTTAAATCATTAAAATTACATTTTACTGTTGTGCTCCAGTGCTGAAAAGACCAGGTAAGACACCCAGGAGTAAATGTAATTCCTGTTTTTGGAGCTCGGAAAAAAGAGAGCAAGATGAATGAGGTTTACAAAGTTGAGGTTGCTTCCAGCTGTGTGCCACCTTCAAATTTTGTTTGTACTTCACACAGTGATGCATGTGCCTCATTTTTTTCTGCTGTATTCAACCTCTCTTTCAAACAGACAGTTCAGTTCTTGTTACATCTGTATTACTCGCAGAGACAGTGTCACATAAAATGCAGGAGTGAAGAATTCACCTCACCGTACTTTATCTTCCTGCAGGATTGTACTGCATTTTTGTGATGAAGGTAACCACTCCAAGAGGTATGAGACCTCTTTGTTAGGGTGATGAATAAAAGCATCTGTGTTTACCATTATCAGTTTATGTGCTCTTATCTGCTGTGTAGCATTGACTGGGTTACTTTGTCTGAGGAAAAGTACAATACTAATAACAGATCGTAGTCACACATCATAAATGTAGAGCAAGAAAGGAGTAATTAATGAGCTTTTCTACAATTCAGTTAATGGTGGGGCCTATATATCAACAACTAGCTAATATCAGTCGATATATTGGTCAAGCTCTAATACTGGTATTTATAACTGCCATAAAATGAAAATTGAAAAGTAAAGAAGAGACAGGGAAAAAAACCTTTAACCATGTTATGAATGTTGATTTTGCATAGTTTGTCCACCAGAGGGCACTCTGCAATTTCCCTGTTGGCAACACGTGTTTGGAATGCCACAAACACAACGAGCAGCTGATCCGAGGGGAGTTAAACAAAGCATAAACGAGTAATCCACGACTTATTGTGACAATAAAACAAGATTTGTCAGATTATCTTAGTAAGCACTCATAAACAACTACTCATAACAAACGACAGAGAAATCTGTTTATATTTTGTGTGTCTGAAAGAAAATAAATATCGGCTGATATGTCAGATTTATAAATTGACAAATAATCGGTATAGGCCTTAAAAATCGTATATTGGTTGGGCTCTATTATTATTTTGACCTTTTGGGGATTCTGACAGGTAAAGACAGAAGAAAGTGTAGAGAAAGAGAGAGAGAGAGAGAGACAGAAGATCATCTGTAAATGATGGAAGCTTCCGTGCCTAAACAGTAAAGCCAATGCAAAAGTGCATTACTGGCCAGCAGAGGGCGACTGCTCTGGCTGCAAAAACAAGTCTGGTTGCATCGAAGTCTAAGGTAAAAACATACCATTAGCTTCTTGATCTGGGACTTCAGTAAACATTTTCCTGATGAGTTTATGGCTTCAATGGTCTACCCACAGACACTATAAAACATGGACAGAAGTGCCTTAAACTTGCATTGTATCTGAAGGCCACCAATGGAGGATTATCTGTGATATGAAACCGCGCCCTCATTGGTTAATAACATGTCCTTCACAAGTTGTTAGCCAATGAGTGTGCAGTTTCACAGTCAGACCCACTCCGCCTCTTCACATCTGTTTTTTTGCGAACAAAATGGCGACAATGAAAACGCTCATCTTGAGGCTTCAAAACAAAACTTGAGAAACCAATGGGTGACGTCATGGAAGCTACGTCCATCTTTTATCCTGTCTATGGACCTACCTTGTGATTTGCATGTTTCTACAATATGAGCAAGCGGTGATTCAGATCCAAGACCTGCTCCTAATCCCCTCCTTCAGGTTTCAGAAAAGCAAGATGGCGACTGCCAAAATGCTCAGTTTGAGGCTTCGAAAGGAAGACTTCAGAAACAGTGTGTGACATCATGGTAGCTACATCACAGACAATGCTGGCACTTACAAAGTACACTCCACTTCATGGATGTGCTCTCCTATGGTTCCTTTTACCCAGCTATTGATTTCTGTTCAACTCCGCATGAAAAACACATTAGAGGAACCTCTTTAAGGTAGTTAATCCCTGGCAGTTAAAGATAGGGCTGATGTGTTTTACCAAAGTGATCCGAATTCCTGGATTATGCATTTGTAGGATCAACTAGCAATGGTCTGAATATCATGCAAAACAGTGACTGTGAAAAATTTAATTAGGAAACATCAGCGTGTCTAATGTGATTGACCTCTTTAAGAAAGCTGATTTTTGTACTGTTGTTAAGTTGTTTCACAGGTTTACATTAAAAAATCTAATCACCACAGTACACCTTAAGGGTGCCCATTATGGTCATTTCAAGCTCTGTTTTTTCTTTTTTTTTATTTCTGGAATCTACTAGAGTAGCATTGCATGATTTACAGTACAAAATAATAAGTGCTGAAGGATTACCGAGGTCTGTCCATTGACTAATTAATTAATCTCTATACACTAGTATTTAGACTCTGCCACAGTATATTGGTTTATAAATACACAATACTGTGCAGAAGTCTTGAGCCACCCCTCATTTCTTGATATTTTCTACAAAAGTAGAAAAAAAAACTGAGCTTTTGACTCACAGACTGACATACGGAAAAACATAACAGGCCCCCTTTTTGAAAGCTGACAGCAGCTCATTAAACTAAATTGGGTAAAATATATTTTTAAAAAATCCACACTTTTATGTTCCAATAAGGAAAACTGTGTGAAAAATGAGCATTTTAGGCAAAAACTATGAACTTCATTGGAACGCCAATAAAGTGTTATCAATAGATGATCAGGTGCAAAGAGCTTGTTACGATTGCCTGCCGAGTGGGTGCAAGCTAATTGCTTGATGTCGAGCTGTATAGAGGATAGCGGGGTGTCAAATGCTCTTCAGGTGCAAATTTTCACTCTGTTGCTATGTGCCATGGATATTACTGTGCGGCTGCTGAGGGCAATGTGTGAGGGTGGACTTTAAATTCCTCAGAACTATGAAAGAATATCTACTTGCTCTGAAAACAAAAATTGATATATTGAAGTGTGTATATATAGGTTGCATGCATTTTCTTCATTAATATTATATATATACAGAACACAGGCAAGAAGGGGTAGTAGGAAATATAATATCCTGTTTTAAATTTGCTTCAATAAAGTGGCTTATAAACAATCAAGCAGTGCTGTTTTTTCCTTGTGTTTTCTAACTGAATGTATGGCTATTTAAGCAGTTTTGGTGTATGACAGTTCTAATTGTTTAGTTCAAAGTAATATTTAACTCTACTGTGTTCTCCTCACTTTGTGGCAACCACTTGGGAGACCTCCTTTCCTCTCCTAAATGGATACATGATTTTTTTTTTTTTTCAGTGTTGGCTCATGCAGAGCTCAGCTCATACTTTACAGGATAAATTGGGGCGCCAATGCAAGCCAGGCCTTATCGTCCAAAATCAGTGTTTAGCCTCACAAATGCTGTTGGAGCTGAATGGGAGCAAATCCCCAAAAGCAGACTCCAAGAATCTTGTGGGAAGCATTCCCATAAGTGTAGGAGCTGTTATATCAGCAGATTAATTCTCATGGTTTTGGAATGAAATCATATAAGGGTATCACTTTTGGGTGTCTGCTTGGGTATATACCTATCCTGCACAATTGAGGAAGCACAGATTTTTTTTTTGGATGTCTATCTGTCCCAACATCTCTTTGAGCTTTACCTGTGCCATGTGACCACGGGGTCCGGAGATCCAGATGTGATGCAAGTAAAGGTGACAGATTCCTGGTAGTCAGCTGTGGCATTGAAGGACTGCTGGAACACTGACAACACCGGAGGGACTGCAGACACAAAAAAAAGGGGACGGGAAATAACACATGCTACCATTAGATCCTGAGAGTTAATAAAACCCATCCGGACTAAAAGCTAAAATTGGACTATAATCTAGCAAAACGTTCAGTATTTATAATGCTACATGGTGCAGGATTTTCAGAAGAATCAAATAAAAGATCTTCACGAGGAATGAATTGGCCTTGCGAGTGGCCTGTATGCAGCCACTGGAAAATGCTACTTCTGCTGGTAATCCCGTGGGGATTTCAAATAACATTTTGACCCAGCTTTGGTAAAAACACAAAGGAGCCGAACACACTGACGCAAAGCCATTATTCTATTGTGCGCTTCAGAAACGCTCCGCTAAATCTATATAAACAATGGCAAGACAGAAAATGTGTTTCAACATAAAAAAAACAGCTGTGAAAACTAGTGATTTTCTTTTGTGAATAAACTATTCCTGTCAGGTGCTCGAGCTCCAACAATTGTTCCTCTTGTCAGGCCAATTTCTGCGGAATCAAAAGCAGAAGTGCTTTGCTGCCCTGATTTTATAGGTCTGTGGTTTGAGGGACATGCAAATGCAAACTCTTTTTTTTTTTTTAGTACTACAGATGAAGAAAATTGAACTCATTTTTATCATTCAGTTTATCGCTTTGACACTTCTTTGACTTTTTTGCAATCAAAGTGAAATACGACAAGGATGTCCTTTGACACATAAAATGCCCACACAAATCATATTTACATATTTTTTGTTTATCTCAGAAGGTTTGTGGATTACCTGGGTCATGATTTCTAGAAAGAGACAGTTCTGCTGAGTTTTCAGATGTATTTTTTGGGGCTTTGAGCAATGCAAAGTGACTGCCATCTGACACCATTATATTCAAGAGGAAGTAGACACTCTCTAAGTCATACTGTATATACAAAACTGGGAGATTTGCACCAAAATAATCTAGATGGATGAATAGCACCACAGGCCTGAAGATTTGTACATTTGACTTTGGAGTGAACTGTTCCTTTATTTGCCTCAGTGCAGTTGCCCATACAACAGAAAGACATGAACATGTAAATATTTCAGACCAACAATGAAGGACAGATGTAAACAACATGGTTTCATGCTATCAATAATAATGTTTCAAACAATCATGACAATACTGGACCTCAGTTTACTGACTATATGTGACCCTTGCATATCACTAAATATATAAAACACACACAGACACACACACATGGATGAAGGATAAGACAAAAAAAAAAGTTATATATAGTTTGTGAAAAAGAAAGTTTTCAATGGTTTTTATGCAGTGTGAAAAACGAATTACACCCCATGTTTCAGTAGCTTGTAGAATCACTTTAAGAAGCAATGACTTTTCTGTATGACGTTATCAGTCTGTCACATTGTGGAGGAATTTTGGCCCATTCTTCTTTACAGCATTGCTTCAGTTCATTGAGGTTTGCAGGCATTCATTTATGCACAGCTCTCTTAAGGTCCCACCACAGCATTTCTCTTTGACTGGGCCATTGCAACACCTTGATTCTTTTGTTTTTCAGCCATTCTGGCCATTAAGGCCAAACATCTCCACTTTGATTTTGTCTGTCCAAAGGACATTGTTGCAGAGGTCTTGTGGTTTGTTCAGAACCAAACCTAAGCAGTGCTGCCATGTTCTTTTTAGAGTGAAGATGATTTGTCCTAGAAACCCTTCCAAACAAGCCATAGTTGTTCAGTCTTTTTCTTGTACTGTCATGAACATTAACTGTTAACATGTTAACATTGCAAGTCTGACCTTGGGGTGAATTTACTGGAACGTCCACTAACTGCCTTGAATGTTTTTCACTTGTGAATAATCTTTCTCACTGTAGAATGATGGACTTCAAATTATTCGGACATGGACTTATAATACTTCCTAGACTGATGGGCAGTTGCTTTTCTAAGATCATTGCTGATGTCTTTCCTCCTTGGCATTGTGTTAACACACACCTGAAAGCGCCAAACCTGCAAACTGTCCAAACCTTCTGCTTTTATAGAGGTGATCACATTTGCTGATGATCAATTAATCAACTGCATTTGATTAGCAGCACCCTGCTGCTACTTACCCTCATAATTCCTATGGAAGCAGTAATGGTGTACTTAGCTTTTCACAGGACTACATAGAACCTATGAAAACTTTCTTTTTCACATGTCTGTACAAAGTCAAAGTCATATATTTTTGCATAAACCCTAGTTCATCTTTACAAAAAACACAAACAATACCACTAGAAGTTTCCTTTAAAGTCCTCTTTCTTTTTGCATATTATGCCACTGTATGTACACTTGTTTGCTAAAATGTGGTGGTATATTTGTCTATCAAATTGACATGCATCGTAGTGTCCACGTAAATGCAGCACACTTTGCTAATCTTCCACAAGACGCATTGGTGTACTGGTAAACAGCAGAGGTCTTGATGACTTTATCAAGAGTATATGGTGAGTGCTGTCAGGAACATGTAGTGTGCCCCTGTCATCCAATCACCTGAGGGCTGTCATCTTGTCATTCAGTGAAAGGAGAGCGGAGGAAGAGCAGGCTTTTCTTCGTTCTCGCTTGCAATGACAAGGAAATGACAGCTTCATGGTGCAAGCATGTTTATCAGGCATCTCAATCCATTTCAAAAGCCTGTATTTACGCTATACTTTGACTCCCGCTGGAACTGCTATGCTGTGGTCCTGTCCAAATGCAGGGAATGATTAATCATTTCTGGAGCACCTTACTGGCGCTCTGGAACATTTACTCCTCTAGTTTGCTTCTGCTGGGTAGGTGACAACTATAGATGAAAATCAATTAAGTGGACTACTTACAATCCTGAGGTTAGAATAAGTGAGCCAACAGGAAGTCATGGTTAGTAGACACTTCAACAAAGTTCTGTTGTGTCTGACCTCATCATGATTTCTTTTTTATAAGGGTTACCACATGCATGTTGTCATGCATGCAAAGACTGACATACAGAGAGGAATGTGCATTGCACGTGAACGGGTTGCTCCTGCAGAAATGCACCTTGTTATCAGTCAAAGGGCTTTTAGAATGGAGGGCGGCTTTACATCTGTCTGCTGAAGTGTTGCTCTAGCACTCATCGGGCATCACCTTTGACCCAGAGTGTGTCTGCGAATGTGAAAGCATGCGATTGGTTCGTGCCAGGCCAGCTCAACTTTGATCGGTCGCCGGTCATGCAGAGATCAATGTCACGAGTCACCCAGTGGCTTCATATCAGTGGCTTACTGTCACTTTTTCATCTGTAGTATGAAAACAGCTTAAGGTGTCGGAGTTCATTCAATATAATTTGACCTGCTCACAAGTAACTGTTCACAAAAGCAACAAAAATAATATACAATCTCTTTTTCTAAGGTACTTTTACAAGGAATAGGCATGTACATTTACTGGACAGTTTATTGCTAATTCAAAAATACCTATATTTACAGTATTATAATAAGCAGGTCATGAGGTCATTTATGTGGAATATTGTTGTTGATCTCTATGGTTTAGGAGTTAAATCTAGGTCCATGAACCAGCTTAAGTCTCTTTGTGGACCTTTACTAAGCATTCCTCTTCCCTTCTTTCCTGTCTGCAGTCAAATTCTCAGGTTACTTCAATGGTGCATGTGGAAATACATTGTGGGTAAGGAAAAGCACAGGCTGGAATGCTACTGGATCAATCCCACCACATCTGAAGGAGGAGATCAATGCTATCTCCACTCCTTTACTTTTTCTTGATGAAAAGGACTGCCTTGCATATTGAAAGGTCACCAAACTCCTCCTCCTCCTCTTTTTTCTTCCTTTCTGAAAGAATGCCGGCTAAAAGCTACAGGGGCCCAGTTCCTCGGTACAGGAAAAATGAGTAAAGTCCAGACAACAGCATCAGGATGTGCTGTATTTGTCAATTAGCCCACCAGCTCCACCTACTGTATTTGCATAATTTGATCCGATTACAGCATGAGCAGAATCAAAGTAATGAAAACACTCACTAATAGCAGGTCAATGCAAGGGCAGGTGTTCACATGTTAACATCCAGATAATGTAGTGTACCTGGATACAGGCTAAACCATCATAAAATCTAGGTTTAAATGAGGCTGTAGCTTGTAAAAGCTAAATTTTGCTTCTCCTACAATGGGTTAGTAAAATGAAGCATGTGCTGTCAGCATTGTGTTTACAAGAGCTGGTCTGCTTGTAATTAGAGGGCATAAATTAAAACAAACAAAATGCCCCAAATGAAGCAAATTAAAAAATGTCCGCTCTCGGATAAAAATTTGTTCTGTGTGATCAAACACGGACTCATTCTAATTCTACCACCAACTTGATATTTGAATAAGTTAATTTATTCTGTAGGATGAAGACCAACAAAACATTAGACTAACGGTACCCACATAGAGACTTGAGCGCATATGAATGAAGGGAAATCGCTGGAAAACAGGACATCTTTGAGAAGCTTGCTATTGCAATCCAAACAAAAGCCTCCTTCACAGGTACTTGTGCTAACTGCCAGTTGGGTGAGGCTATTACCTCCGTGCAGCGTTTGTTTCCCTCTGATCACGTTGAAAGGGCTGAAAAAACTCGAAAGGTGTCACTTTGCGGGAAAACAAAGCTGGATTTGTTTTTAATATTCCAAAAATGTAAACAGCCCCTCACTGGGTTTGGGAGTTATTGAGAGATAATGAAATGAATATATCCTCCAAGTGATGACATCTAGAGGACACTTATTCCACCTAGATCTAAAAACAACTCAAAGATGGAAATTAAATATTAAATATGGCTTTAGGACGCATTAAATTGCTGCTTTTTCATGAAGAACAGCAGCAAAGCAGGTAGAATTTTTTTTACATACTTGGCACAGTGGATAGGGAATTCTAATCAAAACAAAGCATCACCGCAGATACCTAATGAACCAATGCCGCAGTGTTCTGTAGTCTTTCTTAAAAGATCAGTTACACTAACAGCACCAGTGTGTATTAATATGAAGAAAAATACTCTTCACGGTACAGCTCAGTTCCATAGTGTCTGATCTATGTGCTGTCTCATGTTGTCTACCATTTACCCAAAAACAAAAAAAAATCAATGAAATTCTCCTTTTTTCATCTGTGAAATCAACACAATATGGAACACTTGGCACACAAGTGCAGACACACACATTTAGGTGCAGAGAGCTTTTCAGGGATGAAAATGGCCTAAGCAATAATCAAACACTATGAGTCCTTTCCAATAGTTCTGACTCTGCGAGTGAGAGGAGCAAGCATCTGGCTGACATGATAACCATTGATTTCCAAGCCAATAGATCTCTATTCTCCAGTGTCCCCCCCCCCCCCCCCTCCCTATCC
>VUQS01019524.1:9029-23342 GCA_015108495.1 Heterochromis multidens
CACACAAAAAAAAAAAAAAAAAATTATAAAAAAAAAAAAAAAAAAAAAAAAAAAAAAAAAAAAAAGGAGTGCAGGCACATCAGATCATAAATCTTATAACGCTCATGTGGCCAATAAACATAAAAACTGGGCCAATTAGTTTGTCTTATGAATGTCTTCACAATTAAAGGGGGGGAATGAAACTTAAGTAGTCCTTTAAGGTGGAAAGTACGAGAGTTCACTTAAGTTCAGTCAATCAGGTAAAGCAGCAGCCTTCAATCCGTGAGACTGGACAAACAAATACTTGAAGTAGATTCTGGAGCTAAATGTAGGTTAATCCGGTTCAACTGTTTACCGTAAATTAGACTCTACATTCACTCCATGTGACTGTGGCGACGAGTTTGGTAGCAGTAGGTCACCTTATTTTCCAACTTACCGAAAGGTAAACTATGTCCTAGTTAGGGTGCAGTAAAGCTAAGCCAACTTATCCGGTATTTCTCAAATAAGTGAGTAAATTAGTCCAAATATTTGGGGGAAGGAAACAACTAGCGCCAGCCAGGACTCAACGGTAAACCAACTGCATCCCCCGTAATCTCTTTTAGCTGTTGAAATAATCCCAAAAACACAACATCACTCACGCTGACTTGTTCCAGGTGACGTCCGAGAGGTTTGTGTTGACTTTCCCGGCGAAAGAAGCTGTGAACAGTCGGTAAATAATCCGTAATTTCACTTGTAGAGCTGGGAGTACTTTCAGATACTGTTTTTTCGCTCCTGCCTGTTTCCCCCTTCTCGCTCCCTCTCGTCGCCTGTTCCTGCTTCCCCTCTTCACATCCAGCATTCCAATATGGCTGCTGCTGGGAAAGAGAGAGAGAGAGACGGGGAGAGGGAGGAAAAGCCTGCCCGCAGGCACACAAAACAGAAACCAGCAACCTATGAATGAATGGATGTGTGGATGCTTAAAATGTTACAAATGTAGCAGTTTGTAGCAAGTGTTTAGAACGTCGTTAACATAGTTTTGCAGTAACTCTTAGTAATATTGTAACAAATTCTACTTTGGATGTCCTGCATTTTAAAAAAAAAAAATTTACTAAAGTAAAAGTACGAAAGTATCAAAATAGAAATATTGTCTCATTAACTGCGAATCATTATGCCTTTCCTTATTTCTGTCATAGGTTTTAAGTATCAGGACATAATAACAAAAAAAGAAAAAAGCATTTGGTCCTTACCTGGTCCATAAAAAAAAGTGAATAATAATATATAATAACATAAGGGGGAAGAAAGACATAAGCAATAATCTTAGAGGAGCAATTGTTGCAGCTCATCAATCTGGAAAGCGTTATAAGGCCATTTCTAAACAATTTGAAGTCCATCATTCTACAGTCAGAAAGATTCTTCACAAGTGAAAAACATTCAAGACAGTTGACAGTTTTCCCAGGAGTGGATGTCCCAGCAAATTCACCCCAAGGTCAGACTGTGCAATGCTCAGAAAAACAGTGAAAAACCCAAGAGCTACATCTCAGACTCTACAGGCCTCAGTTGGCATGTTAAATGTTAAAGTTCATGACAGTACAATTAGAAAACGCCTGAACAAGCATGGCTTATTTAGAAAAGCTGTCAGGAGAAAGCCTCTTCTCTCTAAAAGGAACATGGCAGCACAGCTTAGGTTTGCAAAGTCGCATCTCAACAAACCACAAGACCTCCGGAACAATGTCCTTTGGACAGACAAGTCCAAAGTGGAGATGTTTGGCTATAATGCACAGCACCATGTTTGGTGAAAACCAAACACAACAAATCAGTACAAACACATAATACTAACTGTCAAGCACGGTGGTTGAGGAGTGATGATTTGGGTTTGTTTTGCAGCCACAGGACCTGGGCACCTTGCAGTCATTGAGTTGACCACGAACTCCTCTGTATACCAAAGTATTCTAGAGTCAAATGTGAGGCCATCCGTCCAATAGCTAAAGCTTGACCTAAATTGGGTCATGCAACAGGGCAATGATTCCAAGCACAGCAGGAAATCAACAACAGAATGGCTGAAAAAGAAAAGAAAAGTGTGGCAATGGCCCAGTCAAAGTCCAGACCTCACCTTGATTGAGCAAAATTCCTTTATAAAGATGTGAGAGACTGATAAAGTCATACAGAAAATGACTGCTTCAAGTTATTTCTGCTAAAGACAGCTGCACAAACTATTGAATCATGGGATGTACTAAGTTTTTCACTCACTGCTTCTGTATTTTGGCTTAGTTTCTGTTAAATAAATAATGGCATGGTGTAATACGTTGTGTGTTGTTCATCTGAGGTTGTACGTACCTAATTTTAGAACCTGGTAAGAACCAGATGTCTGGACGTGTAAAACCTTAGAATTAATAGAATGTGTGCTTTCTTTTTCACATGACTGTATGCTGTTTGTAATGGTGGAGGCTCATATTAAATATAGCCAAAGTTCAATGTCAGTGAGAGCAAATATACTTAATATGGTCATATCAAGCACACAAACCTGACAGCAGCCCCACCTACCTGCTGTTCAAACCTTCTGTTTGAGAAGCTCAGCCAATCAGATATCATATCATCATATAACGGCATTCAGTTACATACGTGGTCAGTTACAAGAATTAAAAAAAAAAAAAAGTTGAAAATTTGCATAATAGGACCCCTTTAAGGTAGCAAATCTCATAATCAGAGTAACCAGAGTAATGCATTAGTGCTACTGTGTATAGTCTGTAGATAAGGTTCCCTAAACAATACCCACTTTGCATAATAATGCTGTATTTCCACAGACACCACGAAACCAACAAGTACTCCTGTGAAAGAACGCCAGGTGCAGGGTTTCCAGCCAAATTAGTTTGAGACAAAAAAACTTAATGTAGGAATACAAGCACAATATAAAGGAAACAAATCACCCCTTCTTCAAACTCCAAAGCTATAGACTTTTGTAAGTTGTTACAAATTTACAATTAACTCTACTGCTGATGTGGAGTGGACCCAGGGCCTTTTATTTCCCTGGAGAACTGGGCCATAATCAAGGTGCCCACCTTGCCTCTGCAGTCAATATTGGCTGTTGACTGTATACACATGTCTCTGCTTGGCAAATAATTTAATGTCAGAGCCTGCTGATTTATAAATCAAACCTAACAATTTTCAGCCCATTAGTCATTCTCATTCATGCCAGTACTTCTAATGAGATTACAGTTTATAAAGCCTGCGCTTCTTGCTTTTATACAAAGGTTCAAATACGACATCTGCTGGACACTACTTGGTATTACACTATATTTGAGCGTTATATGGGTTTTGTGTTTCCGTACAGTATATTTAGCTGTAATGGATAATTCATATGTTTTATGTTCTGTCATTGGTCGTTTACAATGACCTCAAGAAAAGAAAAAAATCCATTATTGTTTCTGTGATCCTAAGCAATTGAGGGAATCTGTCATTCACAGGCGGTTCAGTCTAAAGTAATATAAGATAGATGCGCACTAAAGTGGAACGAGCAGAGCTTCTGGTAAGTTCATGCAATAGTCTATTTCTAGATTGCTGAGGCAATCAAAAGAGTCAGGTAATTATACACACATAGGAAGAGGTTTGTTTCAGTTGTGTTTTGCTGAATGTATTCCTCCAATGAAACCCGTCTACATGCCGTTATTAATAGTTACGTGACGATCTTTGCTTTAAAAAGCAGTGCCGTGACCCGGATTCGAACCGGGGTTGCTGCGGCCACAACGCAGAGTACTAACCACTATACGATCACGGCTGCGCCACTTGAGTGCGCGGCTGCACGATGTGGAGCACCGTGTGGTGACGTGTCCTCAATCTGAAATCACAAGTTTTGTGATCTGTAACCTCCAAACTATAGGACTCCATTTTAAATATGTTAAACTGGACTGTGCAGATTAAGTCTGAAGTGTGTTGGTGTATGCTTATATCACCAGTGGATTCTAAAAGAGCATAACGAGTTTAAAAACAGGTTAGGCTTTTTGCTGCTAGTTCAAGTCTGTATCTACTTAATTTTTCTTAACTTATGTTAACTTATTCTTAATTTAATAAAGCATTTGTTAAGCATTTCTTAAAGGCCGTCTGCACAAAATGCCGTGACCCGGATTCGAACCGGAGTTGCTGCGGCCACAACGCAGAGTACTAACCACTATACGATCACGGCACGCCACCCCTGAGGGTGAACGTAGGTCCTACCGTCGCAGTCTTCAGAAGATAATTTTTTACTGTGTGAAATTTTGACACGTTTGGCTTTGGTCTGCGCGTTTTCATGTGCCATTTTGTTTTATTAAGTTACATCATCTCTTGAAGCAGCTCTTCTCATCAGTTTGTTAATGCTGTATATGTAATCTATGCTTCTTCTTTTAATGAAAATGAAAATGAGAAAAATACTGACGTCGCACCCGTGAACAGTTACACACAGATGAATATCACAGTGGGGTTGTTGTGCGGAACGCTGTCATTAGCTATGAAGATGAATGCACGTTTGAGAGTTCAGTAGTGAAAAAAAAACAAAAACGTCGACAATCGTGGAAAAAAATTAAAAGCTCAGATGAGCCATCCGTGGGCGACTGCATGACATACAACGACGCAGGCCTGTGGCTCTGTTGCGCACAGGGGGACTATGGGGGTATATGTTGGTATATATGCGTCATGGCTAACCACTATAAAACTGTTCTGAGTGTTCACCTTCTGTAACTGTCCCGTGGCTCACCAATCAGCCTGCTGCCCTTTCACAATTAGAGTTCTGGTTTCAATTTGAGTTTCTGGTCTTTACAGATAAATAGCCAAACCACGACACGAAAGAAAAACTGACAGGATAAAATAATCTCATCGTTAATGTGCAAGTAAGACAGCTAGGGCTGCCCTGTTAGTGTTTACATCACAATAATCTAACACAGTCACTCACAGAATTAGAAAATTTAATTTAAAAAAAAATGGACTTCCATGAGATTTGATTATAACTTAAGTGAAAAAACTAAATAAATAAACGTGAAGTAATACAGCCACAACATGACAAGGAGGGAAAATGCTTGATTCTCTTGGTTAACTAATGAGTGGAAGCCAAATTCAATTCATTGTATAGCCTTAAAAAAAAACGCTGCTCCCCCCTTTTGCACAGGGCTTCAAGATATGAGTCAATCATTTTTCAAAAATATGTGATAAAGTGACGTTTTGTACATGAAGAGGGAGGAGGAGATCAGTGAAAGCCAGTTCCTCTGTGTATTTCTATTTGCACACAATAAAATAATTATTTCAGAGAAAACAAAAATTACCAGGGTCAATATTATTAGCCCCCTGAAAAAACAGCCTTTTTATTGAGCCATAGTACAAACCACTGCTGTGCAATGATGTGCTTTAACTTTGTTATGCTCAAAGTTTGTAAAATCAAGTTAAAACTGTGGGTTATCTTCCAGTTTACACACAGTATAAAAACTTCAGCAATGATTTGAGCTGTCACTTAAGAAAAATGAACACAAAAGAAAAAACATAAGAAATCAGATTAGACTTGAGAAAAAGAATTGCTGATGCTCACAAAGCACAAGATGGATGTACAAAGTTATCACAGCGTTTCCAAGTGTCAAGAACTGGAGCTAAGGACAAGCGCGTCCTTTGGTCAGATGAGGCGGAATTCTTTGGTCACAGAGATGCTGCTTATGTCTGGAAAAAAAAGGGAGAGGCGTACAACTCAAAGAACACCGTCCCCACAGTTAAACATGATGGTGGGAGCATTGTGATGTGAGGATGCTTCAGTGCGTCTGGAACTGGGAATCTTGTCAAGGTGGAAGGAATCATGAAGAAAGATGGATATGTGAAGATTATGGAAGAAAACCTCAAGCTGTCAGCAGGAAAACTGGGTCTGGATCGTTGCTTTGTATTCCAATACGACCGACAACAACCAACCACTTCAGGTGGCTTTTTTCAATGTGGAGGCGTAGCAGCTCTACTCTGAGTCCCTGCCAAATGACCGAGCTCCTCATCCCTATCTCAGGGACAGCCTAAACACCCTTTGGAGGAAGCTCATTTTTGCCACTTGTATCTGCAATCTTATTCTTTCAGTCACTACCCACAGCTCGTGGCCATAGGTGAAGGTAGAAGCATAGATTGACCTGTGAATTGACAGCTTCACTTTCACGCCCAGCTCTCTCTTCACAACAGACCGGTACAGCATCTGTATTAAAGAAGACGCTGTGCCAGTCTCTCTGTCAATCTCCTGCTCCACTCTTTCCTCACTCATGAATAAGATCCTGAGATACATAAACTTCTCCACTGGGGGCAGCAACTTGTTCCTGACCTGAACTGATGCTCAGGGCATGCTGGCTGTGACAGGAGGAGCAAACAGCTGCTGCCTTCCTGTCTGTGATTCAGGGGCAAAGGTAATACCTTTTTCAAGCAGGTGCAGCCGTGCATCAGATAGTCACATCAGCAGATGGCATTTTCCTCACTCTTAGGAGGGTCATTGCTGTTTGAAGTGTAGCAGCATCAGTTCTCCTTTTCATGTGTGTCATGATCAAATTATCCCCCAGCTGTCTCAGGTAGATCAGCGACGTCTCCAGTGTTCTGATAACTTCCAGTTCCCCCTGCAGATGACGAATACAGTGATGGAGTCTTTTTCCTTAAAATGACTGACAGAGTATCCCTACTCCCCTTGATATTGTGCGATACTTTAATTTAGGACCAATGACAAACACTAACACCATCATTAGGAACAAATAGACTCACAAAATCATAAACAACTGCAATGAAAGAAAAAAAAACCCCCAAACATATGATATACCTGCCTGCACAGATCCCAGAAACAGAATGAGGGTTAATAAGTCACTATAAAGCAAGAGTGTTTTCCATAAGGGCTGGGCCTATAACTTTTTTACTGCTTTTTTAGATTGAATACAAAGTCTGTTTACGAGGAAAAAAGTTGTAAAGGCAAATTAAAGGTGAAACAAGTCTCGTTTTCATGCTGTAACTGGCAGCTAAAATCCCTCATGTGGTGTATTAATGATGGTGACACAACGCTGCTTAGCAAATTGGTCCTGAATCTTAGAGGTGCTCAAATGAGCTGTGCTGACTGCTGAAGACCTGTGATTGATGATTCACATTATTTTCATCCTCATCAAACCGTTCAGTGATCTCATGCCCTGTGGATGGGGGCACTGACATCCTGGTGGAGACAGATCTCTGGGAGTGAGGGAGTCATCCGCACTGATGCTTGTGATGTTTGTCAGTCGCTGTGATCGTATAGAGGTTAGTACTCTTCGTTGTGGCAGGATAATTACAACTTTGAAGAAAATGTAGAGGGTGTTCCTGTCAGAACTGTTAATAAATGTGGTCCAGCTAAAGCACCTTGGAGAAACAATGAAAGTTAAAGATGCCAAAAAGTGGCTTTTTGAAGCAAAAGGAGAGTTTTGCTATGGCGCAGACTGTTACTAAATCTGGACCCTAAATATCATAATGAGAGCTATGACCACTCATTTTGTCCTTATTAAGTTTTTTGCATTAAATGCACTTAAAGTGAGAACTGAATTTCAACCAGCTAACTTGGTATATTTTATTTCCTCTCTTGGGGGGTGGGGGAGGGGGAGTGGCGTATAAAGATGAGTACTCTGCAGGAATACACCTCTGCCTTTAGATTATGGAAAAAGATTTGCATCCCAGAGATCCCACCAGGATGTCAATCCTCCCATTTATAGCACAGCTCATCTGCGCACCTGTGAGATGCAGGCCCGACATTACAGACACATTTCAGAACCACTCTAAAAGTCAACCAAGCTGCCGCATCTGTTCCTTCACTTATCAGAAGCCGTGATCGTATAGTGGTTAGTACTCTGCGTTGTGGCCGCAGCAACCCCGGTTCGAATCCGGGTCACGGCAGCTTTTAAAGTAAATACAGAGAATAGGCTAATGAAGGGACTTCATATCTGGTCTGGACAGGTGCAGTTTAATAAATGAATTTGTTAATATGTACTTTAATAAGTAGCCTTACACAGCCTGCAGGAAATAAACTGCTCTGAGATCAGTTACGAGCTGCGCTTGTGCCAACATGTGTGATGTAGAGAAGATGGAGATGGAAAAGTTTTAATATCTTCTTTAGTACATTAGCAAGGAAAGCTGACCATGATGGAGAGGGGAAGGCAGCTCTGACCATGTCTGGTCTAATAAAACAGGCAAGTTGACCAGGTGCAGGCTCAGCAGCACTTTCAGATTACCATCTATGAGACTGTCTGAATGTACAAAGTTTAACCAACTGTTTTTCCAACACTCCACCTTCATTTTTCATTTATATTTTTAATCCCCCCTGAAGATATTGACAGTTAACCATGACACACACTGCTCAAGTCTTTTAATTCAGCTGATTTCTTTGTTATTAATATATTTTAATATACTTTTTTTTTTTTGAAAAATCAAGATGTAAGCCTGTGTTTCTGAGTTCAACTGTGAGAACAACTGTTTGTTTGTTTTTTTCAGAGATTCCTGGTCCTCACAGGACAGCCACTACAAACATATGACTCATAAAACTGAATTTCAACCAATTATTTTGGTTATTATTCAACCGCATATTTTATTTTCTGTCCTGGAAAAAAAGAAAGACACACAAACTCTGCACCGCTGCCTTTAGCTTAAGGGAAAGCATTTGCCTTGCAGAGATCTGTCTCCACCAGAATGTCAATGCTCCCATCTATACCGCACAAGATCATTAAATGGTTTGCTAAGGATGAAGTCAGGACAGTAGCACGGTCCATATTTACTTTAAAGACTGCCGTGACCCAGAGCTGAACCAGGGTTACTGTAGCCACAACACTGAGTACTAACCACTATACAGTCAGGGCGTCTGACAGTTTACTTGCTTTTGCAGCACATCTAAATTACCTTAATGTTTTATTCTTTAGTGCACATGCGCCCGAACTTTTAAACTTTTTTCTTGCGTTCACTTATTATTTGTGGAGTGTTTATAGTGTTCTCTATTGAGAAACTCTCTCTTTCTCAATAGAGAACTTTCTCAATTCTCAATTGAACTTTCTCAATAGAGAAACTCTCTCTATTGAGAGAGTTTTTGTCCTGCTTATTGCTGTGGAACTGTTACTTTCTCTGAGGAATGGGACCACTGCAGCAGCTACACATGGCAGCCTTTGTTTACTCCAGGGATCAGCTGATTGCCCTGAGGCCGGCCAGCTTGTTGACATGATGCCGTGATCATAAACATGAAGTCATCTGTCTGACCATCTTCATCACTGGTGTTGACCTACCTGCAGGAAATCACATACCCCCTGCTAGATCCCCTGCAGTTTGCTTACCGGTCAAACAGGTCAGTGGATGATGCTGTAAACATAGGACTGCACTACATCCTGCAATACCTCGACTGCCCTGGGACATATTCTAGAATCTTGTTTGTGGACTTCAGTTCGGTGTTTGACACCATCATCCCTGAAGCCCTCCACTCCAAACTCACCCAGCTTAATTTTAGATCTGCTCTAGAAGGCAATGAACATAAAGTCATCTGTAATAGCAGTGGTGATGGCCCACCCATAGAGAACACATGCCATGATTGTACAGTGGTTAGTACTCTGCGTTGTGAAATAACAATAACATTTCAGTGAGGGGTTCCTCAAGGGTCAGTTCTTGGCCCATTACTGTTTAACTTTTACATGCTCCCGCTTGGTACTATTGCTGTGGTGGCGTTCTCCGGTCTCTCTGGGCTGTGGGTGTATGGCGGGCTACTTTTTCTCTTAAAAGTATCTTCTATAAAGATACCAACATGGCAGGACAGTGTGTACTCATCTTTTACTCTGTTGTCTCCCTGACTCACAAAGTACCCACAAACAGTCCCACCATAAACACTACTAGGTAGGAACCAAAATTTACCTCTCACAAGGTGCCATTAAAATAACTTAAATTTTACACAAAAAATTATAAGGTGAGGTAAATAATAATGAAGTAATTAACTATATAATAAACTAAATGAGACCAGAACCACTTTCAGCTCCTCATCTAAAAGAATGGCAATGTCTGCTGGGTCCATAGTTTGGTCACATCGTTCTATCATGATTATGGAGAACTTGGACCCAAAATGCAGACTCCAAGACAGATTTGAATAAACAAAAAAAAAACAGTCTTTATTCAGGTGAGACAGCAAGTCCAGATAGCTGATGAAAAAACAGAGTAAAATAATCCAAACAGGAACACATGAGGGGAAAACACACATGCTGACAAACAGTACAACACGACGAAGAATAAATGAAAACTAAGGGATTAAATACACAGGGGTGATTAGGGAGAGAGGAAACAGCTGGGGGAAAACAAGACACAGGTGTACAGAATCTAACTAACGAGACAAGGGGAAGCAAAACTGAACAAAAGCACACAGGACGAGGGAGCAACAAAATAAACAGGAGGTAAGAGAACATGGGAACGGAAACGCAGAGGACAAGAAGACTAGAACTCAAGGTTGTCTATAATAACAGCTGTAATAGCCCACCTGTAGCGAACACATGCTGTGGTCATATAGTGGTTAGTACTCTGCGTTGTGGTCACAGCAACCCCAGTTTGAATCCAGGTCACGGCAGACTTTAAAGGACATATAGAGTTTTCTACTTTCCTGACTTCATCCTCAGCAAACTGTTTACACTAACCCATAGTGCGCAGAGTTCGCCAACTTTCTGCAGATCTCCAAACTTCATGTGGCCTTCAGATTAGCTCAAGAACAGCGAGTAGAGAGCTTCATGCAATGGGTTTCCGTGGCGGAGCAGCTGCATCCAAGCCTTACATCACCAAGCGCAATTCAAAGTATCGGATCCAGTAGTGTAAAGCACGTTACCACTGGACTCTAGAACAGTGGAGATGTGTTCTCTGGAGTGCCGTCTGGCAATCCGATGTACGAGTCTGGGTTTGGCGGTTGCCAGGAGAAAAGTACTTGTCTGACTGCATTGTGTAAAGTTTAGTTGTGTGGGGTTGTTTTTCAGGAGTTGGGCTCAGCCCCTTAGTTCCAGTGAAAGGAACTCGTAATGCTTCAGCATATCAAGACATTTTAGACAATTTCATGCTTCCAACTATGTGGGAACAGTTTGGAGATGGCCCCTTCCTGTTGCGCACCAGTGCACAAAGCAAGATCCATAAAGACATGGATGAGCGAGTTTGGTGTAGAAGAACTTGACTGGCCTGCACAGAGTCCTGACCTCAGGCTGACAGAACACCTTTGGGATGAATTAGAGCGGAGACTGCAAAGAGTTGAAGCTGTTATAGCTACAAAGGGTGGGACCAACATCATATTAAACCCTATGGATTAAGAATGGGATGTCACTCAAGTTCATACGGATGTGTGAAGGCAGACGAGCGAATGGTTTTTGCAATATAGTGGTTAGTACTCTGCGTTGTGGCTGCAGCAACCCCGGTTCGAATCCGGGTCACGGCAGAGTCCTTGTGCTTTCAAAGTAAATACAGAGAGTAGGCTAATGAAGGGACTTCATATCTGCTCTAGTGCACAAGTGCAATTTAATAAATTATGCTCCTTGATAAGTTGTTAACATGAACTTCAATAAGCAGCAGCCTCACACAGGCTGCAGAAAAAACAAGAACGATACGCACACGGCACAGTAACAGTATATTCATTAACACAGCGACGACTCGTGATCTGACAGTAAATAACGTTTGGTGTTCGTACAGGTCAGCTGGTACACACAGATACAGGCTGTAACTTGCAGCGAAAAGCATGTTTTGAAGTTGTAGCTTTAGAAAAAGACTTTTACACTTCGGAGTTGATTCACTACACATGATTTCACACAGCGTTGCTATGCATTCAGTTGCCCAGCCGTGATCGTATAGTGGTTAGTACTCTGTGTTGTGGCCGCAGCAATCCCGGTTCGAATCCCGGTTACCGTAAAAATGCTGTGTTATTTCTTGATGCATGCTCAATAATCCAGGTAAAAGAATCCCAAAAAGCTCAATCTGTTCATCTGGACGTAGACTGCCAAAGCTCAGAGAGACGCCCTTTGACTTGACTTTGCGCTTGATCTACTGGAGAGGTAGGTGTACACAGTAGCCCGTGCTCGTAAAAAATGTGCTATACCGAAGAACTTTTCATAAGAGATGTGCTTTAACAAAGCAATACCTTGATTTTATGACTACACTGTGATGTAGCTGCAGCAACACAGTCGATATATTTGCAATATAGCAAAAACGTGTCAGGGTGGCTGCGATTTTTAAGCAAATACCGAGAGTGATTCTACTTTGAACTACTGGAGCGGCGTAATTATTATGTAGCCCATACTTATTAATAATTCACTATAAAATAAGAGTGTTTTCCACAAGAGATGTTCTTATATCTAATATGAAGCAATTCTCTCCTTCTTACTTTTTCTAGCTTTATATGCAGAAGTGTAGCGCTATTTAGCAAAGTTCACGGTCACGCCAACGCGAACGTGCACGTTTGCGTGGGTATTTGTTTCTAAGCCTGTTTCACCACACTGCCAAGTTTATATTATTCACCTATAACTGAGCAAAAGCGATTAAATGTCAGACTGAATTTGAGAACATAACGATGTGTCTCTGACCAACTTCTGTCTTCATATCTGTTCTGCTGAAGAGGTGCAATTTAATAAATTATGCTCCTTGATAAGTTGTGGACTTCAATAAGCAGCAGCCTAGCACAGGCTGCAGGAAAAACAAGAACGATGCGCACATTTACGCACATGGCACAGTAACAGTATATTCATTAAAACAGCGACGACTCGTGATCTGAAGGTAAATAATGTTTGGTGTTCGTACAGGTCAGCTGTTACATACAGATTTCAGGTTTATACAATGGAATTAAAAAAGAAAAAGAAGAGAAAAGCGTGTTTTGAAATTGTAACTTTAGAATCCAATGGCGATTAAACCAAAACGTGTCAAACTTAAAATGCCCAGTGCTGCTTCAACTGTTTCAAACGGACTTCTACAGTTTGGAGTTGATGAACTACACAAGATTTCACAGCTTCCTTTTACGCACTCAGCTGGCCAGCTGTGATCGTATATTGCTTAGTGCTCTCCGTTGTATTCGCAGCAACCTCTGTTCAAATCTGAGTCGTGGTAGAATAAAAGCAAGTACACAGTGTTGGTTAATGACGATCCTTTGTATCTACTGTAGTGGAAAGCTGTAAGTAAGTGTCTTCTTTGAATAGTGAAAACATGACTATGGCAAAAAGTAGCTTTTTGAAGTCCAAACAGGGTGTTGCACTGGTGCAGGCCTTTACTAAATCTGGCCCATAAATATCACGATGGCAACTTGAAATTATCTTAAGGTGAGAACTGGATTTCAACCAATCCCTACCAATCCTCTCCTGGACAAAAAAAAGAAAATCCAACACACAATCGCAGAACCACACCTCTGCGTTTAGTTTGTGCGACATTTGTCTCCACCCCTATGGCAATGCTCACTATAGGCTACCACACGAGTAGCGTAAACAGTTTGGTGAGGATGAAGTCAGGAAAGTAGAAAGCTCTATATTTCCTTTAAAGTCTGCCGTGATCCGGATTCGAACTGGGGTTGCTGCGGCCACAACGCAGAGTACTAACCACTATACGATCACGGCATCTAACAAACAAAAGAAAGATGTGGTGTACTAATGATGGTGACACAGCGCTGCTTAGCATGTCGGTCCTGAATCTCAGAGGTACTCAAATGAGCTGTGCTGACTGCTGAAGACCTGTGATTGATGATTCACATTATTTTCATCCTCATCAAACCACTGAGTGATCTCGTGCCCTGTGGATGGGGGCACTGACATCCTGGTGGAGACAGATCTCTGGGATACAAATGCAAGGGAGTCATCCGCACTGATGCTTGTGATGCTCGTCAGCTGCTGTTACTCGCCGTGATCGTATAGTGGTTAGTACTCTGTAATTGGAACCGATTTTCAAGCAGATGATGTACCCTAAATTGTGATTTAAAAGGAAATACAAAGAAAAGTCTAATAAAAGTTATTAAAAAGCCGCTGTCGGGATTTAATGAAGTCAGTATTGCGACCTAAAGGCGGGAACACAGCAGGTATTTTGGTGACATTTGGTACACATTACCGGTACGGTCATCATGAAATGATGGACAATTTCTCTGATGCCGTTTCTCATATTATCAATCATATTCAGAACTCTTAATACATGTGGTCCACCTAAAGCGCTTTGGAGAAACAGCGAAAAGATGAATATGGCAAAAAGTAGCGGGTTAGGGTAGAGGGTTTTGCACTGGTGCAGACTGTTAGTAAATCTGACCCATAAATATCATGATGACAGCTTTGACGACTCATTTTGTCTTCATTAATTTCCTTTCATGAAGTATTCTAAAAGAGACAACTGAATTTCAACCAATTAAGCTAACGC
>VUQS01019535.1:1704-15333 GCA_015108495.1 Heterochromis multidens
TAATAAACATTAAAAAAAAAAAAAAAAAAATAAATTAACAAAAAAAAAAAAAAAAAAAACCTTTTTTCCCCAAAAAAAAAAAAAAAAAAAAAAATCATATCAATTTATTTTTAGTTTCACTTAATATTTTTCACCTGATTTTCTCCACCCCACCTATAATGGCTCTGGGCCCCACCCGTGGGACTTGCTTTACAGTTTTAGAATCACTGGTTTAATGTGCTCTTACAGGGTGAGGTGCTAAACCAGCTTGTTTCAAGCATAAAAAAGGAGTATTCTGAACTTTGACTCATGCAAAGCAGCTTTGGTAAACTCCAGCTGGAAAATAATATTTAAAGGTTTATCAGGCTTTCAGTGTACTTAAAAATAGTACAGGCAGTTATTTTGCTGCTGTACAATAGCCTTAGCCTTATGGTTACAGCATAGCATGTTTTGTCTTTTGTGCAGCTTTGAATATTTTAAAATACTAAAATATATTAATATTGGCAGTTTTCATGACACAGTTTCACACTTGTTTCACTGCTTATGTGTCACCTGACTTCTCTCCTCTCCAGTTGTTTCGGCATGGTGACAGATCACCAGTTAAAGCCTATCCTACTGACCCCCACCAAGAGAGCGACTGGCCGCAGGGCTTTGGTCAGCTGTCACAGGTATAACCAAGATTTATTTTTCTAAACGTAGCTGTAAATTAATTTTTACTACACTAACTGCAGCAGGCAGGCTTGTGTGTAGTAGAGCTGTCACACAGCTAAAGCTGATACAGAAAAACTTGTTCAGGCTATAAGCTAGATTACTATAACAGTGTCTTTACAGTTTTAACAAAATAAATCAATTAGACAACTACAGGTCATTCAAAATGCTGTAGCCAGGCTCCTAAACAACACCAAAGAACACATACTATTCTCTTTAAGTTACTTACATAGGCTTCTTCTGTCTCAAAGGCTGGATTTTACAATTTTAGAACTTTAGAAAGCATTAAATGGATTTGGACCTAGTTAGATTTCAAATTCACTCATGCATGACAAAACATCTAGAACGCTCAGGTCATCAGGAACAGGCTTACCACCCAGAATTGGAACAAAACCAAGTCAAGCAGCTTTTAGTTTTTATGCTCCTCAGTTATGGAACACTTGATATCAGCTAAAACTATAACTTTATTTAAAACAGGGCTCAGAACTTTACTCTTTGAAGTAGGTTATTAATAAATCATGTCTGCAACCTCCTCTTCACCTTTTATATGTTTAAATCCTGGATTTGTTTTTAATTTTGTTGGTATATTTTATTAAATTTTATATATATATATATATAGATAGATAGATCATGCTTCTTTTCTTTCAAACCGCCTTTTAAACCTTCACACTATAGCTGCTGTTTTGATATTGTGCCCCATTTTTAACAGATTTTAAAAATCATTTATAAATCCAGTGATGTCATCAGGAGTATCTTCATGATATTTGTCGTTGTAGATAGGGATGCAGCAGCACTTTGAGCTGGGCCAGTTTCTGAGGAATCGATACAAAAATTTCCTCAGTGAATCCTACGACCGGCACGAGGTGAGAGATGGAGCCTCCTTTCACTTTTAGTTCACATGACAACTTGTCACGAACCAGTTAAGTCAAACAGTGACTCTTGTTAATACTTGAGAGAAGAGGCCTCTTGCCATGTTGGTGTTATACAGGGTTCCCACCGGTGCTGGAATTCCTGGAACATGATGAGCAAGGTGTTTTCTAGGAAGAGGGCCTCTGTTTTTGTGCAGTTTATTATTTATTAACACTTAACTGACCAAATTGTGTTGCTCTCATACATTTCAACTTTATTAGGACTAAACATGCTTTATGCCTTTTGTCTTCAGATCTTAGTTCGCAGTACAGACTATGATCGCACCCTTATGAGTGCCGAGGCCAACCTTGCAGGTCTGAAGATGAGCCAACTCTTGTTATCTTCTTTCTGCTATTAATACTTCTATTTCTGGTCCTCTTCTTATTCATTACTTTAATACTGTATAATATATTTCTTCTCATCTAGGTCTCTATCCTCCCAGTGGCCAACAGATCTTCAACCCTGACTTGAAGTGGCAGCCAATACCTGTCCATACTGTGCCGCAAAGTGAAGAGAGGGTTAGTATATGAAGTCAGTGGTGTTTGAAGTTCTTCTTCTTCGCTAAAAGTGAGTCAGTGTCTGAACTTTGTTGTTTTTTTTTTTTTATTTAGCTTCTCTCATTTCCTTTGAAAGACTGTCCTCGTTACCAGCAGCTGATGAATGAAACTGAACACACAGAGGAATTTTTAAATGTTACTGCAACATACCAGGTACGTACTTCTCTTTTGTAGTATCTCTGTCCATTACTGTTGTGTCCATATGTATTTGGGCACTTTTTTTCCCATAATTGAGCTTTTTTTGACATTTAAAACAAAGCAATCAAAATGTGGTTCAGACATGTAGACTTTCAGCCTTAATTCAAGGGGTTTAACAAATACTAACTGTTGTAGTCAGTCTATTGTCACAAGCTTAAAAGATATTTGTCATGCTTACATAATGATAGCTAATTAGAAATATAATGAAATTAAATAAATGGAATGAACTCTAGACCTTTTGTCTTATTAATTTGTGTTTAAATAATGAGTAAACAGGCCACACCTGGCCATAAGTGAATTGGCCAATTACCTTTGAGTATGTGAAAAAGGAAAGACTATGTTTTTTTTGTTTTTTTTTAAAAGTCCATATTTCCTAAATGGTTTATATTCTAGTTTTGTTAAACCCCTTGAATTAAAAGTGAAAGCCTGCATTTCAGTCATGACTTGATCACTACAACTTATATTCAAATCCTTTATGGTGGGGTACAAAAGTGAAATTCTGAAAATGGTGCAATTGTCCAAAAAGTTATTAACCCCCAACATGCCTGTGAAGTCAAGCATGGTCTTGATTCTTGAAAAACAGTCTCCTAGAGTATAATTTTGCATTTAACATACTCTATCATACAAATTCATTAATGGATTTCATTTATACCTATTACGGGGTATATATAGAGTCCTTTGAAAAAGAAAGTTTTCACAGGACTCTCCGCAGTCATTTGAAAAACTGAGTTCATCCTTACTGCTTTCATGGAAATTGAGAGGGTTAGCAGCAGCCAGGTGCTGTTAATCAAATGCACTTGATTTACTGATCATCAGCAAGTATGAGCACCTCTATAAAAGCAGACGTTTTGGCAGTTTGCTGGTCTGGAGCATTTAGATGTGTTAACACAATGACACAATCTTCCCAGGAGTGGAAGTCCCAGCAAATTCACCCCAAGGTCAGACTGTGCAATGCTCAGAGAAATTACAAAAAACCCCAAGAGCGATATTTAAATGTTAAAGTTCATGACACCACAATTTAAAAAAACTGAACAAGTATGGCTTGTTTGGAAGGGTTGCTAGGAGCCGTGTTGCCATGAGCAACACGGCTTAGGTTTGCAACATTGCCTTTGAACAAATCAAAAAAGACCAAAGAGAAAATATTTGGCCATAATGCACAAAATGATAAAGCATATCAGCACAAACGGCTCATATCAACTATCAAGCATGGTGGTGGAGGGCTGTTTTGCAGCCACAGGACTTCAGCTCCTTGCAGTCATTCAGTTGATCGTGAACTCTTCTGTATACCAAAGTACTCTAGAGTCAAATGTGAGTCTGTCTGTCCGACAGCTAAAGCTTGGACGAAACGTGGTCTTTCAACAGGACAGTGATCCTAAGCACACTAACAAATCTACAACAGAATGGCTGAAAAAGAAAAAATCAAGGTGTTGAAATGCCCCGAAGTGTAGACCTCAACCCAAACAATGAACTGAAGCAACATTGTAAAGAACAGTGAACCAGAATTCCACCACAATGTGAGAGACTGTACAGAAAATAATTACTTCAAGTTATTACTGCTAAAGGTGGTTCTACAAGCTAATGATTCATGGGGGTGTACTTAGTTTTTCACTGGACTACATACAATCCTGTGAAAATGTTCTTTTTCACATGACTGTCAATGATTTTGCATTATTTAGCCTGTCATTGAAGAATAAAGAATAAGAGTTGGAGGTACATGGTTCCAGAGTTTGTTTTGTTCTTCTCTTCAGGATATCATAGAGTTGGTAAGGAACAAAACAGGGCTGAATAATACCAATGTGGAAACAGTCTGGAGTGTGTATGACACACTCTTCTGTGAGGTGAGAAAACACACACACACACACACACGGACACGGACAATTAAAAACATGAAGTGAAAACCCAGTTCTCTATCATCCTGTTTGTTGAGTTTTTGTGTTTGCAGGAACAACATGTCACGGTAGAGTAGCCCCTGTTTTAGTTCCTCAGATGTTTCCTACTGCTTTCAGATATTTTCAGGTTAAAAGAGGCCATCACGTTGCTTTAGTTTCGAAATAAAAGCACCCTGCTAGTCAAGACTAAATTCACAAGATGTTAATTTAAGTTTATTTCTGTTGTGACTTGACTTGTGTGCTGAGTAGACTTTGACTGGCCAAATCTCATGTCACATCAGTTGTATACTGATGACTCAGCTGACCACTTCAGTTTTGAGGAAGTGATGAACAGTTTGGATAACAAGCTGTTTGAGGAACAGCAATGTGCATGCAGCTAGCTGCAGTTTCACATCTTTCTTGTCTTACTTTGGGTGGACAGCATGAGAACACTATTAGAAGCCATATATTCACCAAATAGCATAGCTGGGTCACTGAGTGCAGCCACTGAATAACTAAGTAGGAAAGTATGGTTAAAAAAAAAAAAGTGCAGCAAGGAAGAGAAGTCTGCCTCTTAACCTTTCAGGCCTTTTCTAGCAACTCTTCTTTATGGCTTCCTTTTTGTTGTTTTTCCCAAGTCCCGTCACAACATGTCAGCTCCTGATTGGGTCTCTCCTGATGTTATGAAGAAGCTCAGAAAACTCAAAGACTTTGGATTTCAGGTAAAAGCTGTGGTACCATCTCAGCTTTCATTTAGAATTTCTGGTGGCAGTACTGATATTCACTAATATTATTCAATGTGAAATGTTTGCAGATCATATTTGCAGTGTACAAACAACAGGAGAAGAGCCGGCTGCAGGGAGGTATGTGTGTGTGTAGCTACCAAAGATAAATTTATTAGCTTTCAGGATGAGTATTAATTCACTAATAAGACAAAGATTTACCACATGTAGTGTTGAGTGGTATGACCAAAAATTTGTATCACAGTATCTTTTTTTTTTTCTTTTAAGATTCTAGAGATTTAACAGTATTTTATAGTGCATTTATTGATATTAATTTAGTATATGTGAACCTTTACACGTGTACAGTTTCTGTAAAATATAAAGTAACAGAAATAAAACATGATTAAGATAAAAGCACACTAATCTACTCTTACTCTCAGTTAACAAAGATTAAATATTTAGCACAGGGTTATAGAGCCAGGACTTTACAAGCTGCCAGTTATACTTTTAGGTTAGAAGTAATGCCAGTTTTTGTTAGCATTGTTTTAAACAAAGTCAGCATCTGGTTCTTTACAGTTCACAGATGAGTGCCGCTTGGAGAAAAACAAAACAATTGTTGTCTTACATGAATATTTTTATCATTAGAACTATGAGTAAGAAGCATGTCCAGGTCCCTTCTCAATTGCCTCTTTTCCACTAGCATCTACTCGGCTCGGCTTGGCTCGACTTGGTTTTTAGGGTTTTTTCCATTAGGTGGTAGTACCTGGTACCAGATACTTTTTTTAGTACCTACTTGACCGGGGTTCCAAGAGAGCTAAGTTGAGCTGAAAATGTGATGTCAACAAACTGCATGCCACTGATTAGCCAGGGAGTGACGTCACTGAATGAGTCATGAGAACGACTCCTTGACAAGAATCAAACCTGCCGTTTTTGAAACCTGGCAAGGCTACACACAAACCAACACCGTGTTTCGTCTCTCCACCTGCAGCCCTCTCTGGCTCTCTTCTTTTACCCCGAGTCTGACAAAAAGCCATCGACCGAGCAGCAGGTATACCATCGCCTCGATGTCCTCCATTGTTGTGTTGTGTTTGTGTCGCATTCAGATGACATCATGGGACTTCTGGACCGCTTTGCTATAACGACCCCACCCACATTGAGGTGGTACTCAGCTGTAATGGAAAACAACCAAAACCGAGTAGAGTAGAGCCGAGCTGAGCCGAGAAGGTGCTAGTGGAAAAGAGGCAAATGTGCGCTCTACAGTGCTCCTAGTGGTTTCTAATGTAAAAAAAACTATTTGAAAAGCCAGAGTTGGTGTTTTGTCTTTTCACTGGTACAGTGGTATTTGAAAAATCCAGACTGATATACTGTTCATTAGAATTCAGTGTTACTCACTTTAATTTTTTTAAAGTAGACAGGCTGCCTATAGAGCTTTAGCACTCCATATTTCTTCCCCTCTGACTTCCTTCCTGTGTTACACAGTAATTATTCTGCAACAAACCAGAGGAAATATTGACAGCTTATATTTTCTGGAATGCTTGTTACTTTGTCGTATGCTGCTGGATGATACAATATGACCAAAAAAAAAGAGAAGGTGTGAATTTAATGTGGCAGTGGGTTAGAGTAGCATTATGTGTGTGGTGAGTCAAAACAGTGACGCTGCATAGGTGCAGGTCTGGCTACCACTGCGTTACCACTACTTTGTTTAGAAAGAGAGACACACCAGGGGCATTCACATTCAGCCTGTGAACATAAGTAGACAGATATCAGCTAAAGGTTAAACAGTATCGTGTCACATGTCACAGTATTATCCCATTTGCCTTTTTTTTTAAACTTTGCTTTTCAGTTGTTTTTATATATGTAGAAAAAAATGTTAACAGTAACAGTAGGTGCAAAAACCCTGGTGCTTAAGGGAGTATTTGTGGCAGCAGGATGATAAATTGTGGGGTGTTCATAATTGGAGCATGTTGTCCTTTTTAATAGTTTTTTGGATAACAATGGCTCCGTGTTACAAAGGCTTTAAAACACACACAGTACCTGCTAGGAGGAGGAATTAATTGCAAGTAATGGTTTGTTTTTCATGAGATTTATTAGCAACATTAAAACTACAGGATTAAATGGGGTAATGATATTTGCTGTCTGTCTTTCAGGTATTCTGCTGGGTGAAATAGTGAAGAATCTTTCCAAGATGGCCGTTCCAGACCCAAAACAGCGACTCAAAATGATGATGCTCTCAGCGGTGAGCTAGTTAGAATACTTACTAATTCCTTTTTGAATTACTGGTAAAAGATTGTGTTGTTTTTGGACAGAGCCAGGTTAGCTATTTCCCTGTTTCTGATCAATTTGTTAAGCTACATTAAGCTTAAGCTTTCCTATACTATTCTTTGTGTGTGTGTGTGTGTGTGTGTGTCTGTGCGTGCCTCACAGCATGACACCACTGTAGCTGCTCTCCTGGCCAGTTTGAACGTATTTAATGGAATACAGCCGCCATATGCCTCCTGTCACATGATTGAGCTGTACAGGGACGACAATGGGTAAACACACACGCAAGCATCATAGTAAGACACAGACTCCATGGAGCTGATAACAGTTGGGAAGGGAATAATGCACTAGGTTGTATAAATGTTGTATCAAGACTTTTACTTTGAAACAGTAGATTTAGCTGGGCCAAAAATACGAGGATGATATAACTTTGAAGTCTAAACGTCTCTGTCTTCTGTCCACTCAGCTATGCTTCAGTGTCGATGTTTTACCGGAACGACAGCAAAGTGAACCCGTACCCGCTTCAGTTACCAGACTGCTCCCATGACTGCCCCCTGGATGAGTTTGTAAGAATTACAAAACTCTCCATCTCAGAAGACAGGGACAAAGAGTGTCAGCTCCCTGCAAAAGAGACTGATAAACGTGAGCTCTTCACACACAATAAAACATGAAGCACATGACTGCTCAGACAAAAAACAGACTAAAAAGACTATTTTGCACCATTTTTGCATTCTTTTTCACATTTTCAGTGGTCATCACCAGCCTGGCTGTGACTTGTGTGCTCCTCCTCCTTATTGTCGTCATCCTCCTCAGCATTCTTTGTCGGCACAAGGAGCAAATGAACAACCGAGGATACCAGCATGTGATCAACCATGAAGTCGGAGAGGATTCCTGACAGAAGCGTAAGCTCCTTCCTCGGAGATCTGCAAACCTTGCATCTTGGGAGAGCAGCGATGACGACGAACTTTGAACTCTAACCTGCTCGCTTGCAGAAAAATTCAAAAAACTTAATCCAGAGAATTATAACTTGGCAAGATTTAGAGATAAAAGTGAGGAACGTTCTTGGTTTTAACATTCCTTGATAAATCTGACTGTATTTTTTTACATCTTCAAGACTGAAGACTGAAAATATTGAATTTTAATTAAAAATGAATTAGTAGATTTTAATTAAGCGGGTGGAAGATGGACTGTGGGGTGGAGGGGGGTATTACATTTTAAGAATCCTGATTTTATAACCACAGAATAAAGACAACAGCTGTGCTGTGATTTCGGCTACATTTACATGTAAAATGATCTCTGAGTACACTATACACGAAATAATGTTTTTTTTTTTCTTTTGTAGCTGACACGGTGCGCAGCATGTGCAAGTAGCTCATTCACAGGTGCAGCTCCTCGCTTCTCTGCCACTCACTGAGTAGATGCAGTGCCTGCAGTAGGAGAGCAATTTTATGCTCGCAAGGTAATGCTGTCAACTGTCCATAAAGTTGCAAAATTTAGCAAAAAGTTACTGAGTGGGCAACGGTGAGGTGAACTGAACAAGATGATCACTGCTGTGAGGCGTACACGTTTAGGTGTGTGCTTTTTTTTTTTTTCATAATTTTATTTGATTGGCTTGCAGCAACGTTTTGACAACCTGGCAACATCTGATGTCAACCCACTGAAAGCAAATGACAGACCTTCCTTTTACTTCTCATCATGTATGACTAGGGAATTTAACCCCGTGGTGACATGGCATTATATGGTTAATGTTAAGGGCCCGTTATACCTGCTGTTGTCACCCTCACAAATGGCAGCGCACCGTGAAAGCGACAACCCATCCTCTGGCGTAAGCTGCACTTTGGTGTCGTTTCGACTGGTTGTTCACCTCTAAATATTTGTAATCTTGCACGGGTGATGCAGGCAGCGTGGCACAAGTGTATGATTGTTGTTTTTACTGCCAATTCAATGATATATCAGTGCAGAAGATCAAGGATTCCCCAAACTGTACAGAAGGAGATGTTGCAACAGCTTGATAGGATTAGAATTTGAGAAGACTTTGACAAAAACGCTGCAATTTCTTTGCTTCTGGTTTTGATGACATCTCCTATACCAGCGCTGATGCAAAGGTGTTGTCTGAGTGGCAGTACCTATCATTCAAGAGATTTCTGTACCCGCCCCCTCAGCACTAGCATAAACAGTGACAGGGCTGTGGTCACACTTCAGTTTGCACACATTACTACCAATCCAGTGACCAAAATGGGCCCTTTAAGTACTGTAGTGTGATAACTAACTGCTAGGTAAGCCAACCACGTCTTGCTAGCTCTTCTCCAGCACATCACATGTTACAGGTTGTTTAGGAGCAGCTGTTAACTCCACTTGTTTGTTCAGAAAAAGTCCAGCTTAACTAAGTGCCACAATGGGAAAATGTATGTCTCATACAGTCATTTCACATACATGTACATTTAGTCCCCATAAAGCCTTCAGCCAGTTCACAAAATGTTTATTAGCCTTTTTAAAAATGTAGTCAAGCAAAATAATGCATTCAGATTCCAGTTCTAAAAGAAAGCTACAACAATGTGTTTCACAAGCCTGAATTCGACCAGTACTGGTAGTACGGGCTGTTGAACAAAACCAAAAGATATCCTGATGTAAAGTAATTCATCTTTAATTAATCTTACACATATATGTCTGCAAGTCCTACCAAGCCTGTTTTCACAGTGTTGAACATGACAAGTCCATGACTGTTGAGGAGGATTCATATAAAAAATGTCTGTCTGGTTTGGCAATTGGATGGTGCTCGCATTGCTGTGCGGACCATGGCAAAAACTGAGTGGAACAAAATTTATTAGGAACCTCAGCTGGTTTGCAGGCTGAAATAAAGTTTGTGAAGGGCCAAACAGTAGGAATTTGTTTTATTTGGGTTCTTTAGCTTAGTTTATTTAGTTAGGTTTTTTTTTGGTATTCTTTTTTGAAGTGACACAAATCCCCTTTGGGGTTGCATCAGGAAAGGCATCCGGTGTAAAACTCTGCCAGCTTTTTTTTTTTTTCCCCCCTATTGAATGAGTGTGTTATTTTTAGAAAATTTTAACATGCTGCCTAACCCTAATCTGAATGCGAGAATGGAGAACTAATTTTCAACCCCATGAAAGAATAACTAAATAGCTGAATACTGTAGTCTATTAATTTGGTAAAGAGGTTTAATCCAGCATGTGTGTGCCGAATGTTTCTACTGTACACTTCATTACATTCTGATACTTGAAATTGCAAATTTATGTCTTTATACCAATGCATTCATAAATCTGCACCTCAGTGTGTGTGTTGCTTTAGCACACTATGGGTAATGTTGGTTTATTTTGTTTGTAGTCTCTGTGTTGACTCCAGCACCTAATGATCAAGATGCCTTATATATTTTTAATAATGTGGTGGGGGTTATTATGCTGTAATATACTTTTTATTTTAAACTTAATTTCAACTCCTCCATGTGTGTATGATTTATTAAAAGGAGCAGCAGGACTCTCACTGAATGCTGCAGTCACAGTGGCAGCTTGGCTTAAGCCCAATCTTTGATCTCATGGTAGCAAGAACCTTAGCAAAATAGACTACATGGGGATATCAACAAGAATCATGTGTTTTTTTTGTTTGTTTTGTTAAAGGTACAGCTTCAGTGTTTTTTCAGCTTCCATTTTAATCAGTTTGTTTGTGAAAATCTGGGAACTTGAACACTGGAAATTTAAATTTTTGTGCATCTTTAAATCTCTGCCTTATTTTTAATACTTTTTGTTAAGTCATGAAAACCCATGAATGTTATGTAAAACTTCTATCTCACAATGTTTTACAAAAAGAGAATACCCACAGTTTTTTACACTGTATGTAAAAGATGGCCATAGCTTCAGGATCTGAAAAGCATTAATGAAAAGTACCTTAAAGTTACAGTGTGTAAAATCTCACCACTAGATGGCAGTAGATTGCAGTCAACTGAATTCTTACCTCTCCCAGTTCAAGTGCATAATCCTAGCACTTGAACTGGTTGCTGTAGGACAAAAATGTTTGTCAGCCACATTTTAGTTAACAGTAAATCAGGAATTTAAAAAAACTGATGTGTGTCAAATATTGTGCGGTATTTTACATTTGTACCCTCGACTTACCTCAAAAGCTCTGGCCACGGTTCATCTGTAGTCCGCTGTTTACCTGTCAATATGCCGGGTGTCCACCTCTATTTACTCTGGAGGAGGCTGTTAAACTTTGTGAAAGGAGCCTGATACGAGTTGATGAGTTTGAAAAGCTCAATTCTGTCCGATGACAGGGACATTGGGGTGAATTGTTAAGGATATCTTGAACTTTTCTGTTAGCCAGCATTAGTAAAACTTTCTTTGAAGTGGATCTAACATCGACACTTAGTGAATAAACTCTAATATGATGTGAGAATGTAATCAAATTGTTTATCAGAGGGAAAGTGTAATTTTTAGGACATTCGAGCCAAACATTAGCTAGCCTAATGTTAGCTTATAACCAGCTGTTGTTTAGCTGGCTTGTTGTCAGCTGTCTGGAGACGGGTCGCATGTCTGATCTGCTGACAATAAGTAATTGCGACAATATCGGGAATAAAAAAAAAAAAAGCACGTTTATGCACATTTTCGTGTGTTAGAGCCCTGACTTAAGATGATGAAGCTTAAGGTAAGGAGGAAGATGAGGTGGAAATGAGGGAGGAGAGTGAGCAATGGTGGAGGAGGATATGAAAAAGATGAAAATCTACAAATTTTAAATGGTCATATAGTTTGAAAGAGCCATTTGTGAGAAAGTAAAAGTAACTTATGAGGTGTACTACGTGGCCGGTCTCTAGCCACGTACATAAAACGTGATTAGGTGGAATGGCACCATCTCGGCCACTGTATTCAAGATGGTGGAGCAACATGGCGGCTTTCACAAACTGGAAACTATGTATTTTTAATAGATTCATTCTAAGTTTATGAGAATACATCAATTTTTTTGCAAGAAGTAATTCCACACTAATCAGTGAGTACAATATTTACCTACTGCACCTTTAAACCTACACCACTTCTAAAGTCCACTAGGGGGCTGACTCTTGGTTGCAGAAAGAAATCAAATTGTATGAAAGTCTATTGGGAAACAACTCTTGCTCTATGACCTTAGTAAACCATTTCCTGAAGAGTTTATGGTTTCAGTTGCTAGTTTGTAGTCGTATTGAATACAACTTGTTTATTCTGTAAATCATGGTACACAGAGTCCAGAAGGACAAGGAAACAGGGTATGCTTTAGTATGCGATTGACAAGTCACCAGCCAATGAGGTTGCAGTGTCCCTAGGGTTCATCACAACCAGTTTAAAGGCACCTGAGCAAAAGCACTGTCAAACAGCGGGACTTCAGTAACCAGTGGGTGATGCCACAGTGGCTATGTCCATCTTGAATTTACAGTCTGTGTTTTGCACAAGTAAATTCAAATTCAGGAACCACATTTATGTTTAAGTCAGGATTCAGAATGTGTACTGTGAATTTGCATGTTGCTATTAGCATCACTAATCAGTTACATAAACAAAGAATGCACATTCGCTAAACGATTCAAAATGCTTTGTGATTTCTTTCTTTCGTGTTGATCAGACTTTGAGAATGTGTAAATTTTATTTCCTCAAAAAAAAAAAAGATTTTTTTTTAAAAACATGTTAACTGAGAAAAACCATGAAACTGCTCCACGTTAAAAGATTTCCCTCTTTTTATAATAAGCACTTTTTCAACTGAAATATCTTGAGCTGAATAAATACATTTTATTGTGCTATGATTTTACTTGCAGCTCTCTGGAAGACATCTGTAATCTGTCCAGCTACCATCTCAACTTCAGTTTGGATGAGCTTCATAACCTTGTTAGCTGGTGAATTACTGGTTGGAAAAGTCAGAACTGGTCAGGTCTACGTTAGCAAACACAATGAGGACCTTCTATACATGAATGGTTTCCATCTTAAAAACAGTGCAGTAGGCCTTTATTTAAACATGGTAGTGTTTTTCTTGCATACATCATTAGTGATCTGCACAGTAGGTTACATTCAGTATGGCCACAGATGAAACAATTCATAACATGAAACAATTATCACTGCCTTTTTGTAGCAGGAAGAGCAAATACCATTTTTACACAAATATTACCACCTTGGAAAGAAAATATGACACTGAGTTGTTGCGCTCTGATGCAGAAACATGCATTCTGCTCTGCAGATGAACAGCTGGACCCAAAAACAAGAACTTGACTTCCTTCATTGTGTTTCAGAATGTCCAGTAAAACTTGCTGATAAAGTGATGGAAAGCATGAGCTGCAATTCAAATGAGTTTACTGGTAATTTGTTCCATGAAAGTGAACCAAACATGGCCACAGTCTTGTTTTTTTTTTTTTTTTTTTTTCCCCTTTGTGGGTTTTTTTTTTTTTTTTTTGTTTTTTTCAGGTTT
>VUQS01019537.1:1522-28469 GCA_015108495.1 Heterochromis multidens
TTTATAATGAAAAAAATAAACAAAAAAAAAAAAAGAAATCTTAAAAAAAAAAAAAAAAAATTTAAAAAAAAAAAAAAAAAAAAAAAAAATATATATATATATATATATATATATATATAATCTGTGTGTGTGTGTTTTTTTTTTTTAATAGTAAGTAGTAATTAATTACTTTTTCACATTTTCGCATTTTGCATTGCCACACTATGGAATGTTCGGCCACCAATCTAGTGCCACCAGGAGATTTTCAGGGTTGTGGTTCTGATTTAATTCTCTTAATGACTACTGTATGGATTCTTGGATAATGTGGTACATCCATTCAAGTCCACCCCAATGAAAAATTATATTACTGTATTGATCTCGTAGTTTTAAAAGGTCAACATATGAATTGGTCCAGTATTTTTGGTTTCTGAAAAAATACCTGCAAATGCATTTAATTCCATCAGACCCATCTGTACTTTGTGCTTAGTAATAACTAGTAAATATTAGATGCAAACATGCAAGACTAAAATTGAGAACATGATAAACATATAGTATTTTACAGTCTGTTGTTGGCATTTATCTCAAAGCACTGGTCAGTAGCCTCACAGAGCTGCTAGCTTGTAGAATTTTATCATCCTTAAGTAGTCTGACCCAAACCAGTTTAAGACCAAGCAATTTTTGCTTGGTTATTGGGGACAGGATATCAATAGCCATTAATCTTTAGGAGAATATTGTTTACATTTTAGATATCAGATGCCATCAAACCTGCTAATGCGCTTTGCTCGACAACATTATTGTTGCTGTCCTGAGAAGTTAAATCCATTATAGTACTTCATTCTCTTGAGTCTGAGCTAGAAATAAAATAATGCTAAACTTGAGAAAGAACCGTTGTGTACTTTAAAATTATCTTTACGAGGAAGAAACACAACTGATGGTGAAACAAAAATCAAGACATCCATATTTACAGCTTTTATCCTCATGTTAATGATATAACTAAGCAAAACCTGGCTCAAGCCCCTGATTTATTGCTAGTGATGCTTTTGAACCTGCGGAAGTGCTTTGGGGGAATAGATCATAAAAGCCAACGTGTGTCTGTGTGTTTGTTGCTGTGTGTGGCTGTGTCTCACTGTGTATCCGGGTGCCATGTGGCACTGAGCGACTCAGCTTTGCTCTGCCAAGAGATAAGAACACAGGGTAAGCTGCTCGCTGCGCCAGCCTACTGGATTTCACCTCTGAATCTTCTTTGTTGGAAGTTGTAGGGCTGCTCTATTTCTAATGTGACAGTTCTTGCAGAGCACCATATTAACTTTATGTACTGTATATGCTCACCATGAGAAGCCATTTGAAATACATTATCAATGACAAAGCACTTGAGAGCAGTTAAAAAAGCAGTTAATTCCTGCAAGGGCAAGAAATTGTAGGGTTGTTAAATAATTGTGCATTGAGGACAGTTTCACATGGTGATTAGGGATATTAGCATGTAATAGCCAGATCTAATTGTTTTAATTATGAAAGTACTTAAAACTAAGCACCTTATACCATTCCAGTTTGGCTGTGTGATAGATACTGTTTAATCTGTTATTTTAGATCAGTGCAGAGTGAAAAAAGGGAGACTGGCTCCTGAAGTAAAGGTGTTAGACTGTTGTGCTGACTGGATGCATGCCTTGCAGAAGATTTCTGCCAGTGAAATGTTGGCAACAGTCAGCAAATGGGTCGGCAACAAGAGGGGAGTGCCTGCTGGGAAGTGTAGGTGGAAGCTGGCATATGGTTGATGGTGCTCACCAGTGCTTACCCTTGTTAGGCCACCTTTTTAGCTTGTTTCATGTGTGCAGAACTGAGATAATTTAATCCCATAGTGATATTTCAGGTTCTTATATTGTTAGGCAGCTGGGTCAGTGAGCACACTGTGTCATGCCAGTCATTTACCAAATTATCCAGCAATTAATTCAGAATATTTTTAGACTAATCTTTCATTTAATAATTATAGACTTCTTCTATATTAAGGGATACCAGCTGGATTAATGAATGTATCTGGATATAGCTGGAGAAAAGGAGGAGCTGTCTAATTGAAGAAAGAGGGTGATTGGTTAACAGGAAATGTTGCTTTTATGTAATTTAGTGCCGTCTTGTCTGGGTTTTGATATCTTGGCATTTGCACTCCTATAAGATTGGACTGTTAATAAAGGCTAAATCTTGTCCATCTTATGGACCGTACTTACTCTTGTGCATTCAAAGGTGTAATTTTCACTGGGTATGGGGAGAGAAGGCGTGTCTGCCTCAGTTTTCAAAATCATTATTTTGTCCCCTTTACTTTTCTAGTGGTTGATGGCTTCTCTAATGCTACAGTCATACTAGGGAAAACAGTGGTTGGAAACTGCAGCACGACCAAAATTACTGTGATCACGTGCAAAGAACTTGCAGTCTCATTGCCTTTGACATGGTTGCTTCAAAGAAGGAAACCAGGTCTGTGACCACTCGCAATCAGTTGCCATCTTCATTTCGACATGCTTCAAGTCTGTTGCTGGAGGATAGCAGTTTAACTGCAAAATGACATAAGTGCTCAGTAATCTTGCTTTTATATAGAATATAGGCAGAATATAACCATTTGGCAACCATCTAAGTCGAGTCTCCTATTGCAAAGAGGCACGTCGCACAGACTGACTCCACTTGATTCAATATGTTGGCAGTCTGTCTGCATTTATGAATTTGACAGCAATTATTTGTAAACCTTCACCATTCTGTGTGAGAGTAATTGCAGTTGCAATTGTTTGGAGACAGGTTGCCTCCCACCAGGTGACCTGTGCATTTGCCTTGCAACTGAAAGTGGTCACTGCAACACTGCAATCGTTTGCCAAAAACAAAACAAGTAATTGCAATCACCAGGCAACTTAGTCACGAGCAGGTTGCTGTTCTATTCTTACTGTAGTGTGACTGATCCATAACTTGTTGATAAGAGAAGACCTGCAGACAATACTCAGGGTAAAGAAAAAAACATTAAAAAGACATTCAAGCACAGAGTGCTTTGTTGTAAATATGATATGAACGAAATTTCAAAAAAATTATCTGTTTTGTTCCATACTTGCTGCATTTAAGTTACTAACTTTTAAGGAATTGTTTTTCTCAGAAACAATTTTTGTCTGTCCTCTGTGGACCAGCATCTGTGGATGAAGTACATTACGGATCCACAGCACATATGGTGCTGCAGTTTCATGTTGAAACATGCTTGCCTTATATTTTTGGGAAGCTCATGTATCTAATAGTTGAGAGTGTACTACTGCAACCTTGTGAAGAATGAAGAACTTTTAGAAAAATCTTCACAAGATATCCATGTTAGCTTATATTCTGTTTTTTACGTGCCAACATAGAACATGCTGGTTAAAAATAGAATAGTGACAAATTAAAGTAAAAATCTGATCCCTTGACCCTCATTGTGAGGGGATCCAGTGACCCTCTCATCTTGTATTCTTAGGGCTTGAGGAGTCATTGAATTATAAAGTATGAAAATGATGTAAACCATATGCTGTGAGATTTTGAATCAACAGCACTCTTCACAACCATCATCAAAACACCAAATGAGGGAATGTTTATTGGACGAATGGTGTCCCAACCAGGAGAGTTTCAGAATCTCTGCCAAGACACTGAACCTGCTCTGGCAGTGTGCAGTAGCCCAGCAGCTACTCAGATACTCCATGGTTATTTTTTTTTTTCTTAATTTTATTCAAACCTTGCTACAGCACACCATTATAACTGCTAGTTCTACTTAAAAACAACAATTTTTTAACTGTGTGCCAGTCAGGTACCTCTTGAACTAGCTACAAATATTATTGCTACAGGTAGAGGATCCCAATTGTTGCCTTTATACTTTAACATGTCAAACTTGAATCATTTGACTAATTATAACACATCTAGCTGTTCCTCTCTAGCCCCCACAATTGCTCCCTGAAGCAATTACAGTACATATGAAAATTAAACATTACACTATTTTTGGCTAGTGTAGACCAATCCAGTGTTTACCTTTTCGTTGCACAATTTTTGTGTGTGTGTGTGTTTTTTTTGTTTTTTTTTTTACCATTTTGAAGAATGGTAAAAAAATATGAATATTCAACAGAGAAACTTTTACATGAAGGCCTGGTAGAAGTATGATATATGTTTGAGTGACAGCCACTAAACACCTCCCTCAAATCCCTTCTGGACACCGCCTGACTGCCTCCAGCATAACAATTTAAATCCCACCTGATAATACCTCTTGTCACACTGACAGCTGTCATCAAGTCAGCCATGTTCACTGTTTAGTTTGCTTTTCAAATTAGCAAGTGGATATTCTCACAATGGTCTTTGTTTTTCCTCTTCTGAAAAAGGAAAAGTACACCCTGAGGGAATGCAGCCAGGCATGGAGCGAGTTGTGTTCACGTTGCTGAAAATTGAGAAGCAGTTTGACATTTGCTGCAATTTATTGCCACCGTTATTGAAGTTCTGAGTGTTTCAGTTTGGATTTGCTGGGTATGAACAGTACTTAAACCCCTTTTTTGTGTACTGTACATGGTAAAAACTGTCTACTACCATATGTGCTTTATTCCTCTTCATTATAGAAACAATGAAGCTTTGAATTTCACTCAGAAGCATGGCCCAGTTAGTAGTCAGGACAAGCTAGATGAGTACAGAGGACACAAACTTTTATTAAACACTCAAGATAAAGTTATATTTATGAATTGTTTGACAGCTCAATGAAATGTCTAATGTAGAAAAGTCTGATTTGTAGCTTTGCATTCATTTGAATGACTAGCAGGTGTGGCTTTGCATCCAGAGTTTATAAAAAAGGAAAGACAACTATACAGTAATTTGGACTTAGTTGAGCCATCGGCATAGCTGCTGGGTGTCATATCAATGTCTGTTAAGCATCAAAATGCTTGTAGACCTCAGCTGAATGTGAAATAGCAAAAGAATCATTATGTTAAATCACACCAGCATTATGGCAGTGATTTAGGCTCATTGTTGGCCATAAAACGCACCGTAAGTGGAGCCTGTGGAGTAATCGACTAATGTTCTGAAACCAACAAACAGTAATATTTAATCTGCTGACAGAGGTGGAGGGCTGAGGCAAACCAACCTGTAAACATTCAACTCTCCCATTACCTATAGCCATACCTGTAGTGGACGAAACAGTATTCATGACCCGTGCCTTTTATTTTGTGTCAGAGGTCCTATACTGAAGGCTAAATAGATGTACTCAATTTCACAGAGTCTCTTGAAGGTACAGATCTAAAGCTGAGATTTGGAAGTGAGTTGGTTTGTATGAAGCACGCTGAGGTGAGGAGCAGACTACCCTGAATTATTGACAACCAGCCTGGCTGCTGATCACACCCTTCCTACTCCCCTGGTAGAGAGATCCTGCTGTGAGGAGCTACAGGTTTGGGTAAAAACATCAGGATTTCTGGTGAAAGAGGAGTGCTACAACTCCTCTTCATCGCTCTCTTTCACTGTGTCATTTTTGTTCAGTGGTTCATCTTTCCTTAATAAGCTGTTAGAGTCTTTTGATTTTATATACAGTTTAAATTTTTTTTCAAACATAGGCTTTAGAAAAGGAGGTAAAGTTGTTTTTTTTTCTCTTCCTTACCTGATTTACAATGGAGTCAGTGCTTCTACCTCATTTGATGCAACCTCACACATATCTGAATAAAAGCTGTGATGTACACACCGTGAACAACTGCACACCTTTAGTAACAGAATGCACAAAAAAAATAATAAAATAAAATCACACAACTCTCTCTTTTTTTACTCCACATCTGAATTCTTTTGTTATCTAGACGAATAACCCACCATCCCTTTCTGGAGAGCTAGGGTTTAAGAATCAGGTCATCTATCCAGTCTATCCAACCTCTTTCAGCATCAAAAACCAAACTGAGAAAGAAAAAAGAAAGAACAAAAGTAACAATTATCATATACATTGTTGGTGTTGCTACATTAACCATGTCTTCAAACTTAATTGAGCTGAAAACATTTTTGGATACAGAATTGGTATTTTGATGTATCTCACTGGACAAGAAATTAGTCTCACAATAGCAACAAATGTCTATTACATGTTCTGCAAATGAAAAAATGTATGTCCACCATTCTCTTTTATTCTGTTTAGTTAAAAAACACATCTTTCCCAATCTGAAAATACACATTAATCCACTAAAAACATCAGCACTTAGTGTATGTAGATCTGTGTGGAGTTAAGACTGCTCCACAAGCCTTTTTAATTTTAAAGGCCTTGACACTACATTTTATATGGACTGTACACCACTTCTACAGAACAGCGTTGATTCTTCCTCCATGTACATCAAATTACACTTTGTTGCATGACTGCTTTCGTGTTCTTCTACACAGCTCACAGCATAGAGATTTCCATCTTCTAGTCTGTTAAGCATAAGAAAAAACTCCACTTAAAATATTCAATTCATAAACTTGTAAAGTGAGGCTTTTACATGAAAAACTTTACCAAGTGTCTTATTTTAAGAACTTTACAATGCAAAAATGGCAGGTTTGGCATTTATATGTGTTTATTTGTTAAGTCTTTTTTTACTCAGTTTAAAGGGTTTCATTATTGGAGAGAGCTGGGTATACATGGAGAACTGTTTTGCCCTCTTTGGGATCCCCGTGTGTTGAACTCTCTGACAGCGCATGAACACAGCGTTACAGTTCAGTTTACAGATATGTTAATTTTTTAACAAGTGCCACAGCTAATTTTCAAGAGTTTCTTGATATTTAAGAGCTTTATTAATTCACATAGATTGGCTGCCACGTTCCTATTAAGAAGTTAAAATTGGGAGGAGGTTTGGCTTGGCCGTTCATTCTGGCTGCCAACAGACTCTCTCCAAGGGTTTCAGTCTGGAACTGCAGGCAGACACACACACTGAAACACAGTGTAGAGCCAGTGAAACGAAACAGCTTTCGCTGTGTGTGTCGGTGCACGTAGCCTCATGTGCTGTGGCTTCTTTTCTTGGATTAAGTAATATATGAAAACACCAAAATTTTTGTTAGCTGTCAGTGATTTGTTTTTAGTTATTTTGATTCTCTAAATGCTACAAGACAAATTCAGTTCTGTATTCTGGAGTCACTGGGTTTACATAATATTGAAAACATTTGTTGACAATGATGACATTCCTAAGAATGAGAAGGTCTGGGTGTTCTCTTTAGAAACTGCATATTAAAATGTCAATCTGCACTAAATGCCCAAAGTATGTTGATGTTTGTGAATATTTCCATACAAAATCATGAACAATAATCCATTGCAAGTCTGTAGCAATCTTTGCTGTGAAGTCTTTTCCCTTTTTTTTGGTAATATCCATTGCTATATCTGTTGAATCACTTATTGGCAAATTCAAGCATGATTTTTTTAATTTCATTGAGTGTTCAGCTTCTGTGTAGGTTTGAAAGCCACAGGTTGCCTTTGTCAGCTTTGACTAAGGGGATTTTATTAGTCTTCCAGTAGGAACACTGATACACAGTGTTTAAAAGTATAATTTTAAGTACATTATATCTACTGCAAAGCCATAACATGTAGCTTGCATGCGAGATTGTGCAGATCAGAACAGACCATCATATGTGAAATGTGATCAGACCTTTAGAACTAAATCTGCCAGTTAATTTTATATCCAGTTTAGAGAGAAATGCCTTTGTTGGCCTTACTTTGAGCAGGATGTCGCTGTCTTGTTGAAACAGAAAAAAAAGCTTCTTTAGAGATGGATGCACTCTGTTGTCAAAAAATATTACTCTAAACCTTAGACACATAATTGAAGCCAAAGCGTATAACTTAACCTGGCACAGACCAAGGGCCAGATTTACATTTTTTTATGCCAAAACCCAGTTTGCGGCAGCGTGTCAATTTATTTAGAATGCCAGATGAAGATGTGATAAAAACTTACAGATTACCAAGCTACCTAATTCTAAATTTGCTCAATGAACTCAGAGATGACCTGGAACCTGGAAGCGGCAACAAAACTTCTTCCAACTCTTCAATTTTTGGTGTCGGGTTCTTTTCAACATACTGTGGCTTCTGTGGCAGGAATTTCAGAGCCTGCACAAAGGGGTTCAAAGCAGAATGGCGAGAATGGAGGGATGACGATGTGCACGTTGAAGTCTTAATAGCAGCCCATTTTTCATTTTGATGTTTTGAATTGATTTGATAGTTTGAAGGTGCTGTTTGGTTTTGTTTGATCAATGCATTTATGTTAATAAACTTTAAAAACACTTTTTCCTTAATAAAGTTTTATTACACCCAAATTAAAGTGTCATAATTTCAGGACCATGGACAGTGCACAAGTTTTTCAGCGTGATCTCATGAGCTGTGCTCTAACACATGACTGTTTTTAGTGGTGGACCTACACAAATTCAGCTGCATGCACTTTGACAATATGTTAGATCACAGATACACACACACACACACAAGAGACTCCGCCATAAAATCTGCAAATTTTTTATTTATTTTTTTTATTAAATAAATCCAGTATAGAAAAATTGTGTCTGTACTGTTAACACCACCAGTCACAGAATATAGAAATAAATATCTTGTTGCATGCTCAATAATCCAGGTAAAAGAATCCCAAAAAGTTGAATCTGTTCATCTGCACTTAGTTCTCTTAGTTCTCTCTTAGTTGACCTTGCACTAAATTGCATGGTTCTGGACAGATTGGGTATGTCCTATTGAAATGAATTGTCTGTGCTTGTGTTTAGACAACAGCGCAGCTTTTGTGAGTCACCTGTAAAACTAACCACCCCTATTGGCTCTATTTAGGGATTGCGCCCACACGCTATTTTGCCCCATTTAAGTCCCTCCCCAAATGTAAAAACAGAATTCTCCAAATGGATTCAGCCATATACCAAAGACGTTCAACACAGTACAGTGAATCTCTCCTGTTCTTGACTAAAAAGATTAGATTAACCTTTTAAAATCAAAAGCACATTATGAAGACACAGTCTTTAGAAGTGATGAATAACTATTCTTGTGCCGCACTGAATCTCTAATTTTCTCCAAATGGTGTTTGAAATAATCTTTTTTTTTTTAAAGACCACAAGGACATTTACATCATGTATAAAGCTTATCCAAATGTTTAAAAGTTTTACACAGGCCCTAATACATGATAATATGATCTAATATGATCTAATGGGAGCCTACATACCACCAAATCTGAGTCATTATTGATGTGAATACATGCAGTACAACAAATCTACAAACCCACACACCCAGGCAGTGGGATGACAATGCCTGAGAGATTAAATCCATAGGGAAGGCTGAATTACAGCCAGCCCTCTTTCCCATCAATACTGTTGAGTCAGAGGAAAGCTCGAAGTTTGATCGTCCTTAGTGATATACATTATCTTTTGTTTTGTTACTACTGCTTCACTGACACCTTGTTTACATTGAAAGAAATGCCAGGTTGAGTGGTATTGACATTGTCGATCCCTGCTCTCTCATAAAAAATCTGCTGTTATTTGCTTTGCTCTGCACAGTGTGTCTGATAATGTGTCTTATTTGTAGATGGTGTTTTAGTACAAACATTGTTTCAAACATGCAAATAGTCTGTTCAGACTAATAGTAAACTATGTTTACTTCTTGTATGCATCATTTGAACTAGGAATTTTTCCCTTCGGCATCCATTGCCTTTTTCATTGCCACCTCTTCCCTGCCAGCATGTTCTCCCTCGCCAGTAACAAAACTAGGCCAGCTGAAGAGAGAAGGCACAGAGCAGTTTGCCGGTGTAGTTGAAATGAGAGATAAAGGCTGAAGTCAAACAGGCGGTGGCAAGGCAGAGCATCGTCGCTTGTTTCCCAAGTTGCATCCGAGAGCTGTCGAGGCGTTCGCTTCCTGCCATGTTTAGCGTTGTGACAGAGCATTTGTAACACCTCCGCCCATGGCTTCCACAACTCTGTCACGTCAGATGAAATCAACTTTCAGGGAGGAGAGGTAAAAGAAGAGGTGGTGGAGGAGGGAAAGAGAGAAGGCATAGAGGAGTCAGAGCAAGATATTTTTCTGCTTAGTGAGGAGATGCTGGCGATGAAAACACTGCACCCCAGTTTCACTATGTATTATTACTGTTGTCAGTCACAGGCAAAAAAATAAATAAATAAAAATTCTTGCTTCTGCCCGGGGTGTGTGGACATGGGGGGAAGTACAGAATACCTGAGCAGGAATCCAGGGGTGAGAATAAACAGAAAAAGCACACCGAGAAGTGAAACAGTGGTTGTGAGTAAAGTGCCTGGGAATTAAATAACCACAGTGTTTATAGATACTGTCCTGAATGAAAACTAGCAGACCGCTGAGGTGTGTTATGAAAGTATGCTGTCTGTGTACTGGAAATGTGCAGTTATTTTTGAAATAGGTAACCAGAGAAAACAGAGGAAAAGGACTTTGTTAGTCCATATTGCTCAAAAGGAAAAAAAAAACTACAACAACTAGAATGCCTTGCAGTCTCTTCCTCCTAGACCACAGAAATTTGTCTTGATCCTAGCTTCTTTGGAGGCTGGCCAAAGAAAAATAAGTTAGTGCAGAGTCTGTGCTCTGAAGTAGAACCTTGATTCTGTAAATCTACTTCTCCAGATGATGTCAGGTCAATGAGCAGGAGGATTTCAACACTGAAATGCAGCTATATTTCATAGTTTGTTAGTGTTTATCAAAATAAATCCATGTTCATCTCACCATCCATCTTATTCTACACAGACAGGCTCATTTACATACAATGCCCCCCAGAACACCATAGATGGTAATATACAGTCAGTAGCTGAAACCTGTAGATCACCACAGTACTAAAAAAAAAAAAATCTTTGCCAGACCACAACCTTTTTTGACCTTTCACAAGTGTAAAAATAAATAGAGATGCTCTACTGGGATTTAATCTTACGTGACAGTCAAGTAATGAATTACAAAACAAAATAGTCACTGGGCACACAATCCCTCAAGTGTAGTTCATAAAACACAAATTACCTTTTTAATTGCTGCAAATTAGCATAGCAACAAAGGGCATGTGCGAGTTAACTCAATAGAAAGTGATGGAACAATACAAAGGACCTCTATTAGAATTCAAAGCCATTTACAGATCCTCTCGATCTTTTATATGTAGCTACAGGTGTTCAGTTATGTGTTTCAGGTAAGTGAGGACTTGATGGCATATTTTGTTTGGAGAGAAATAATTTCCTTGCTTTATGCAATTGACAGTAGCATTGGGGATTCTGTGTTACCTGTAATTACACCTGTGTACCACCAGGGGTTTGTTGGTGTACACACACCGTCAGGTACAAGAGAAATGTATAAATCAGAGCCCATGCTAGAAGTAATTGCACACATGAATTATATGTGAGGTTCCTGGCTGTCATTCAAATGCACATGATTTCATTAATTAATGACCCTCTTTATGGCTGTACCTACTAATTTATGAGTCACTTGCAAATGCACACTTATGGTGCTTTGGGTAAAATTCCATATTGTGTAAGTAGGAATCTAACTTCTAAACATCACCATATGTGTTTCAAACCCAAAGAAAAAATATTCCTCTGGCACAAATATTTCCCAGCATCTTCTTTAATGAGCAAATCCTCCTCAGAATTTAAAATATAAGGTGAAATCTGTCTGTGGTTGCACAAATGCAGTTTCGATTGCATACATCTCTGTAGAATTTCATAAATAGTCAAGCACCAAAATAGGGCATGGGAGCCTGCAGTCAGCACTGTTCTTTCATGTTACAAACCCAGTCTACAAAAACCTACTTCTAACACCTTTACAAACAAGGAAAGGTAGAGCTAGGGGATATTACTCTATTCTATGTCCCACATCACATTGTACACTGTAAGAATTTAGCAGTTATTTTATTTATTAAGAGCTAAGGAAAAGGACTAAGTGCTGATGGTGATAGATTCCCAGGACAGCCTTTTTGAAAAGGAAATGTTACCTCTGATTTTAGAACTTTGAGCTCTGAGTTAGTGAAAATCTGAATGGTATTCGTAGCACAATTCCTACAGAGTTAGGGACTATATTAAAACACACACACACACACATATACTTAAATAAGACATTTTGACTTTGTTCTAGCATCTGTCAAGACAGTAGACTTATCTGAAGTCTACCAATCAGCTCTAACTTAGTGTGACTCTACCCCTGTAGGGCTGCCAATCAGAGAAGCAGCTCATTAGCGGAGAAGCTGCATATACTCCACTTGTACTAAGTTTTTAAAAAAAGACCCTTAGAAGAAGCAGAAATAAAATGTCTGTCAATGTTCAGTTTTAACTTTTTGATATGTAAATGAATACAAATAAGTTATTTGGACATCAACACATACAAAAGGTAAAAATATGTTTTCATATTTAAATTTTTAGGTGAAAGAACAGACCATTAAATGTAATACTAAAACTTTTACGGAGGTCATTTTTAATTATTGATTTGGTGGGCAAAGGAGGTTTAAGCTTGAGCTGTTTTGCAAAGGTGATTTTTTTGTTTTGTTTTGTTTGGGGTTTTTTTTACATGTGATACCTTATTCTGTGACTTGACAGGAAACTAATGAGTTCAAGTTAGAAACTGTCATAGAAGTTTATGCACAATTGCTAAATTTATTTAAATAACTTAAACAGGTAGTAGCATTGCAGTACACCCCAGATGTGTGTTTATGTATTTGTAAACACTTTGAAATGCAAGAAATGCAATGAACATGAAAGCTTCCACACCAAGTCAAATAAAAAAAAAAAACAAACATCCTATTTGTTCATTTGCCCCTACTGCTAACCACATGAGTAACTCTTCAATCGAATCTGCTTCCTTTTTTAGGGACAATATGAACAGTAAATACGTACGTTTATGAAAAATCTTTTGTTAAAATACAGCAGATTTACATTTTAATGTCCTCTGAGTGTAAACAAAGAGTTTCTCCTCCCTGAAGCCCAAACACCATTTGCAGATATCCTTTTCTCTCAGATATTCTAAGCCTGTTTTTTGGCTACTTAATGAGCACACCCTGTGTGCAGCGATCACAAGATCAGCCACTGCAGCTAATCCCTCTTCAAAGTGGGTTGCAGCCTGAAACCTGTGTGCTTCTGCAGTGTTTGGTACCAGAAATGTACACAAAAATTTTAACAGGCCACCCCACCTCACACCAGCACATAGAGACACACAAAGACACATACACACCCATATCTCTGTATGGTCTCATTAGTTTGAATCTCTTGGTTTAATTAATCACTAGTAGAGAGTTTAATTCATCTATAATTTCAGCAGAGTGGAGTTGATTAGTGTAGTATTTCCCTCTGGCCCTGTTAAGTTTTTGATTTCCTTTTCTGATTTTTTTTTTTTTTTACCCTGCTACCCTCCACCCACTGCAGCTTCTCTCTCATCTTTTATAATGGCAGCTCATCAGGAGCTCAGAGACAATCAGCTGGCAGAGCACCCTTGACTCCCTTTTGATGGCTGTGATTACAATGGCGGTGGGTGCTTGAAGTTGTAGTCGTGGAATTAAGTGGATACACTTGTGTTTCATTGTTGCTGGCTGCGCACCGTTACATTTCTTCTTCAGTTTTTATTTTATGGACTGCTGCCTTTTATTAGCATGACAGGTGATGAGGGGGAAAAGTATGGCAAGTTTTGAGAGACTTCCTTTTGCATGGGTGCATTGCTGCTTGTAGTATTGAAGAATTCTTTTAATTTTGTTTTAATGATGTATGATGATGGACAACTACATGTTTTGGTATTTGATTTGTTATTTATGGGATTTTTGATGGCTGCCTTTTTTTATTGTTGACAGTTCACAGCTGTTTTCTATAGCGTTGAAAGAGGAATTTGTCATGATATCATACTACTGAGACCACATGTACAAAAAAAGCCCCATGGCAAAAGTTGAAAGTGCTGATTACAAAGGGACATGGACATTTTCAGTGGTTAAAACTGCTCATACTAATTGACGATTAAGAACAAAAATTATTTATTTGTCCAGAAATGTTCATTCTTGGTCAAATGTAAGACTTTCTTTCATTTTTGTAAATATCCTAAGCTGTCAAAGATCATAGGAATAGTGCCAAGTCAATTCCACTGTGTGCTTATGTGTGTCACTACTTTTTTCTGTGTTCTGTGTGACTTGCCTTCAAAAGGAATGTGCATATGTGTGTGTGTGTGTGTGTGTGTGCATGTGTGTGTACGCACTTTGCCTGTCAGTGCGTTTGAGTGTCGTGATCCTGTGAGCCATGAGAGAGGAAAAGGCCCAAGTTCTTTTTCCCAAGAGTCATCTGCCAATCATTTTCTGAGATTCTGTGGTAAGAAAAAAATGGCGGGAAGGGTAAGAGACTGAGAAAGGAGAATAAAGAGAAAAAGAAAAAGAAGAAAGTATCCCCGTAGAATGACTAAATAGACCTTCAGTGATCTGACACACAGGCCTGGAGCTGCATCCCAACTATGCTCCGCTCTGCACAGTTAAATATCCGCACTGGGAATGCTGAGCTTTACCACACTATTGATTTTAATCATCCTTTTAAAAGCTCAGACTTTTAAGAAATAAATAAAATAGGAGACCCTAAAGGACTGAGCAAAAAAGAAAAAAAAAACAAAAAAAAAAAAAACAGAGATCTTGTGAATCCATAAGATGACAACTGATGGAAAATTTTTGACATCTCGAACATTCTCAGACCACTTTTGAGATAATTATAAAGCTCTAAATTTACCTCCTGCTCTGGCCGCTGCTGACCGAGTCACAGAAGTGCTCATTAACGGGAATAGATTCTTGACGTTCTTGTGGCAGTCTGTAGAGCCAGTAATGAGGGGTGAAGCCTGATTGAAAAGCCTCCACTAGGAGTGAAATGTGATGGCACTTATACAACTGTAAGAGCTTTCAGAGGAAAAATCATGTGACAGCAATACGCTGCTCTGCTTATTCTTCAATGGCAGCAGGCCAGACGCAAAGCTATTTCTCCTGACAGCGTTTATTTTCATCACTGCTCATGTTTTTGTGCTTTATAAGTAGAAAATCTTTTTCTCAACACTTGCAAATCAGAATTAAAGAAAAAAAAATGCTGGCATGTATCCAAAAGCCAATATCTCTCTTTTGGCCTGAGGGTCAGAGCAGGCATTTGCAGGGGAATCAAATATCAATTAAATTAAAACTCCAATCCATGATTTTCTTACAGTCTTTTAACCCATCCTCATGAGGGGTCTCAGTTCAAAACCTCTGTATGCCACATAATGCTCCAAACCCCTTAATAGTCTAAAAACAATACCATGTTTACCATATTAACAAATTATATTATTTACATTTGTAAATATGTTGTTTTTATCTTTATTGTAACTAATGTCTATCCATAACCAGTATGACTTCACAATACCTTACAATTAGGGACACAAGAATTTGCTTAGCTAACAGTTAATGAGTCATTCATCAGAAACTAATAAGTACTAATCCAGGACATTAAAAACAGTAGGCATCCATTAAGTAAAAAGGAACTACTGAACAAATACCAAATTTGATGGTTTACTTTACTTTACTTAATTAGACACAGATGCAGTAGCGAATGATGAAGTAATAATAAAGTTAAAGGGAAAGCAACTACAGTGTAAGTAATCAGTGATTAATTTGTAGTTATTGATTTGTGTCAATCAGAGTTAATCAGCGCTCATGAAAATGAGGGTGTTAATTCCATGAGAGACAATTATGAACTGCCTTATGATTTACTAATGTATCTCGCTAGTACTTGTGTAAATCATTATCTGTCATATAGCCATGAATCAAAGAGTTATGCTAGAAATACTGATAAACAACCTATTGTCAACTCATAAATTAGTAGGTACAGCCATAAAAGGAGGTCATTATAACTACTGACTTATTCCTACTATCTCTTTGATAAATAAGCAAATAGCTTCCCTTATTGTAAAAGTTTACATGAGGCTGTCTTACTTGAGTCAGCACAGAAACAGTAAAAAAACACACACACACAAAAAAAAAACAACAACAAGAAAGCAAGAAAAATGTTTACTCCACCATCATGTAAACGCTTCACAATAAATTTCTACTATTTGTCCATTTGTCACATGTGTAAGGTACATGGAAATAGTCTCACCAAATATTTTACCTACATTATGCTGAAATATTTCCCTACACTTTGGAAAATCATACCATAAAAGAGTAAATACAAATTTGCAAAACAAAAGATCAAAAAGGTCATCCTAACGTATACATGTGTGTCTGTACAAAATTTTGCAAAGGTCATTGACTCAAATGTCACCAGAGGAAAACATTGGTTGCTTCAAATTCATCATCTAGAAACCATAAATTTATGTTTGTAGCTGTCTATCTAATCGATGTGGAAATATTTTTACTGGATAAGTGAAAAAAACATAGTGGTACTAGATGCAAAAGTCAGAGATCAGCCGATAGCCATTAAGGGTCATCTTATGAAGGTCACAACTGTCTGTACAAAGTTTCATGGCATTTCATTTGGTAGTTGTGGAGATTTGTCATGCTGGACTAAAGTGGTGGAAAACAGACTGACAACACTGCAGTCAATAGAACCATGAATGAAGTATAAAGGTAAAATAAATATGGGGATGTAAAGACCAATGGCCTGATTATTTTTGATCATGATAAAACAGTTAATTTTTGTCCTACACCATTAATACTCAGTGGGAGAAAAAAGTGCATAGAGATGTACAGTTGTGGTCAGAAGTTTACATACACTCATCATAGGCATGAATGTCATAGTAATTTGAGGGTGTAATGATTTCTTTGAACCGTTCTTTTTTCAGGGTGGAATGATTGTATAGCATACATCATTAATGACTTTAAAAAACAAGAATTAGATGGACAAGTTTTAAATTATTTTGGATTTTCTCTAATCAAAAGTCAAAAGTACACCTTGACCAGTCACTTTTGGTAGCCAACATCAGGCATAATTCTGGCTGGATATTTGACCACTCACTCTCTTATTGGCAGAATTGGTAGAGTTCATTTTAATTGGTGGGTTTCCTGGCATGGACCTGGCTTTTGAAAATAGCCCACAAGTTTTCAAAAGGGTTGAGGTTGAGGTCCATTCCAAAACCAGTTTTGATGTGTGTTTGGGATCATTGTACTGTTGGAACACCCAGTTGTGTCCAAGTTTCAACCATTCAGCTGTTGATTTGAGATAATGTTGAAGAATTTGGAAGTAGCCCGCCTTCTTCATTATTCCATCAACTTTGTGCAATATATCAGTACCACTGGCAGCAAAAGCATGATGTTACCACCACCATGCTTGACAGTTGGTATGGCGTTCTTAGGTTTGAAAGCCTCATCTTTACTCCTCCAAACATACCTTCTGTCATTGTGACCAGATAGCTCAATCTTTGTCTCATCTCACCATAAAACGTTTCACCAGAAGGCATTTGGCTTGTCCATGTGGGCAGCAGCAAATTTCAGTCGAGACTGAAGGTGTTGATTTTGGAGCAGGGGCTTCTTTCTTGGTCAGCACCCTCTCAGTCCATAGTGATGTAAAACGCACTTCACTGTGGACAGTGATGCTGCCATCAATTTCCAGTTCATGCCAGGCTTGGGCCTTGGTAGTTTCTGGGTTGTTCTTTAACGTCCTAACCAATTTCTTCTCATCTGAGTGTAACGTTTTGGGTCTTCTTCCAGACCAAAGTGGTGACACATCAGAATAATTTGTGCTGACGTACTATTGTTTGAACTGATGACCTTGGAATCTGTAGTTGTTTAGAAATGGCTCCAAGAGACATGAGTTCCTTGGACTTTCCCATCGTTATGAGTATTGGTCAATCCAATGAATGCTGTCAAATAAATCCTTTTCATGTTGGCAAAGAGAAACTACAAGTTATAGTCAATCATGATCACTAACGAGAGTTAATAGGCCTTGGCTTTGTCAAGTTAAAATACATTGTAGAACCTTCAGCACCACTTATGAAAAGATTAAAGTGATTGTATGTATATTTTTTAGCCTGTATGTATACCTTTGACCCTGTGTGGATTTGAGAAAATCCAAAATAAATTCAAATTTGTGCACCCAATTCTTTTTTTTTTTTTGAGTCATTAAAGATGTATGCTGTACAATCATTCCACCCTGGAAAAATAAACTTTCAAAGAAATTATTACAGTGCATCTTGAAAGTATTCACAGCCCTTCACTTGTTCCACATTTTGTCATGTTATTCCAAAATGGATTCAATTAATTTTTCAACTCAAAATTCTACACACAATACCCCATAATGACAAAGTGAAAAAAGTTTGCTTGAAATTCTTGCAAATTTACTAAAAATAAAAACAAAAATATAACATGTACATAAGTATTCACAGCCTTAGCTATGACACTCAAAATTGAGCTCAGGTGTATCCTGTTTCCACTGATCATCTGTCAGATGTTGCTACAACTTGATTGGAGTCCACCTGTGGTAAATTCAGTTGATTGGACATGATTTGGAAAGGCACACACTTGTCTATATAAGGTCCCATAGTTGACAGTGCATGTCAGAGCACAAGCCAATCCAAGTCCAAGGAATTGTCTGTAGAACTCCAAAAAAGGATTGTATCAAGGCACAGATCTGGGGAAGGGTACAGAAAGATTTCTGCAGCATTGAAGGTCACAGTGGCACAGTGAATGAGCACAGTGGCATCCATCATTTGCAAATGGAAAAAGTTTGGAACCACCAGGACTCTTCCTAGAGCTGGCCGCCCGGCCAACATGAGTGATCAGGGTAGAAAGGCCTTAGTCAGGGAGGAGACCAAGAACTGGATGGTCACTCTGGCAGAACTCCAGTGTTTCTCTGTGGAGAGAGGAGAACCTTGTAGAAGGACAACCATTTCTGCGGCACTCCACCAATCAGGCCTGTATGGTAGAGTGGCCAGACGGAAGCCACTCCTCAGTAAAAGGCACATGACAGCCCACTTGGAGTTTGCCAAAATGCACCTGAAGGACTCTCAGACCACGAGAAACAAAATTCTCTGGCCTGATGAAACAAAAATTGAACTCTTTGGCCTGAATCCCAAGCATCATGTCTGGAGGAAACCAGGCACCGCTCATCACCTGGCCAATACCATCCCTACAGTGAAGCATGGTGGTGGCAGCATCATGCTGTGTGGATGTTTTTCGGCAACAGGAACTGGGAAACTAGTCAGGGTCGAGGGAAAGATAAATGCAGCAATGTAAAGAGACATCCTTGATGATAACCTGCTCCAGAGTGCTCTGGACCTCGGACTGGGGCGAAGGTTCATCTTCCAACAGGACGACTCTAAGCACACAGCCAAGATAGCAAAGGAGTGGCTTCAGGACCACTCTGTGAATGTCCTTGAGTGGCCCAGCCAGAGCCCAGACTTGAACCCGATTGAACATCTCTGGAGAGATCTGAAAATGGCTGTGAACCAACACTCCCAATCCAACCTGATGGAGCTTGAGAAGTTCTGCAAAGAAGAATGGGAGAAACTGCCCAAAAATAGGTGTGCCAGGCTTGTAGCATCATATTAAAAAAGACTGGAGGCTGTAATTGCTGCCAAAGGTGTTTCAACAAAGTATTGAGCAAGGGCTGTGAATGCTTATGTGCATGTTATGGTTTTGTTTTTTGTTTTTAATACACTTGCAAGAATTTCAAACAAACTTTTTTTACTTTGTCATTATGAGGAATTGTGTGTAGAATTTTGAGTTGAAAAATGGATTTAATCCATTTTGGAATAAGGCTATAACATGACAAAATGTGGAACAAGTGAAGCACTGTGAATACTTTTCGGATGCACTGTAAAAGCCCAAAATTGCCATGACATTCATGCTCATGATGAGTGTATGTAAACTTCTGACCACAACTGTGGTCTTTCTGCTACATTTTCTACTATATTTTATTGCTAATTATTGTGTGATCTTGCTGGAAAGAGGGCTTGATCAGGTTATGTTGCAGGTCACACAATCAACCGATCAATCTTAGGATTTTCACACAAAAAACACCCTCATGAGATGCAGCCTCCAAAGAGGAGGGCTCCCCCAGCACAGGCAAGGGAAGACACATAAGGGTAATACTTCACTCAGTTTGATGTTTAAAATGGAAAAAGAAGATATACATTACCTACTGATTCTACTTGAAAAACCTTTAAGGACTGAAGTAAAATATATAAGTACAAAGCACAGAGAATTATACTGAAAGTGAACTGGAAACAAGGACTACAGTAGACTACAATGATATAATGATACTGTGCAAACAGGACCTTCAGATTAGTAATTACTCCGTAATTAAGAAATTCAGAAGCAATTTAATGTCAAACAGGAAAAAAAAAAATTTGGAAGGATCAAAGTGGGAATAGCTACAAAAAGAGTGTGCGGCACAGTAAACATGAGAGAAAAGCAGCAATAACTGAATGACAAGCTAACAAAGCAGCAATGGAAATCTCTTCCATAAAAGGACCTGTTACGGTTGTCATATTTTTTCTAAAAATATTAAGTCAACCAGTGTCGTAAAGAGGGTACCTTGAGAGCCCGAAACACTCAACCCAGTCAGTGGCTTGGCAGGGACTGTTACAAAATTACACAGTGATTATCTACAACAGGAAACTTGCTTCAAACAGCAATGTCACCCACCAGTTTCTGTACCTTTAAGCCTCCTCTGAGGGCATATTTAACAGAGCAGCAGGGGAGCAGGCGGAAGCATTGGTCTGAAATGTATTTAAAAGTCTGCAATCTGGATGAGCAAACAAAGCAACAGCATTAAGCTACAACCCACGCAACACACCTCGACCAGGGACTGAGCAGGAATGCCACAGCAGCAGTGGTGGAGGAAGATCAGAGCTTGCGTGAGGTTTTTATTTCCTGTCACAGCGCGCCAGTTAATTGAATTGGCTGCATTGCGCACATGAGGCACTGATGTAGGGCCCTATGTCTATTTAACCTCCTGGTTCTAAGTGTATTTTACCAAAATGTGTTCTGTTTGTTGTTTGAATCCTGTTACATTTCATCATTAGGATGAAAGAATTACTTCATCTTATCATGTCATAGCATATCCTTCTAAAGTTTTTCCATGGCTATAAAATGGCTGTATGCTGTAAAATAATACACTTTAAGCACACGGTACTGCGGTGTGTAATCACTGGCTACAATTGCAGCACAGTGTGATACAACTGGCTGATGCAAAAATTAGATCCCATGCTTTGCTTTGCCATACCAACAGTAATTGACGTCAGTGCCCTCCTATATAGCTCAAATATTCCTTTGTGCTTTCCACTCATTCGCCTTTGGCAAATGATCTGGAATTAATTTGTAAGGTAGGCTTATTGTTGCAGTCAAGCAGGGTTTGTGTCCACGGGGAGGAGGCTGGGGCAGCTCCCTGTGCTGGGGTTAGACTCTTAGCTTGGTCAAGGTGACAGTGATCCACGTCTCTCTGGAGGGCCTCTATGTAGGATATGTAGCACTATTATAACACTAAAAATACCAGTGGATTGAGAGATGGCGAGAGAAAAAGAATGGCGACAGGCGATGGAGTGGTGTAGACAGCTTTTGATGTAGCCTCAGCTTTGTGATGTCAACCCATGAGGGATTTCACGACTAGAAGATAAGGGGTGATCATGTCTACAGGTTTCTGGTCCTAATGTGTCGTGAAAAACTCCAAAGTCTTCATTTTATCTGACAAGACAGTTTGATTGAGAGATGTAGCACTGCAGCAGCCAGCAGATCGATTATACCCTAGTGTATTAGTTCACTGCAGAAATGTCATCTTAATGAAAGAAGAGAATGACAGTGAAAAATAAGCTTCCTCCATTTGTGATTTGGTGCAGGCAGAAATACAGTCATCTAAAACATATTTTGTAGTTTTTACAACAAAGAACCAAGTCTACACTACTGTATAGAGTTTCCCTGTTTGAGTCATAGTTTTATACAACAAGAATAATATATAATCTATAATATCTAACCAGTTCCAGACAGAAGTTAAACAGAAAAAGTTTGAAAGTTGTTTTTGGTTAAGTTACTTGTACATTATTAATGCTCCATTACTCTTTTATAGACTTGAAAAAAAGGATTAGGCTTTGATTTGAAATGGTGCATACTTTTTTCTTTTTGCATTTTAGCACACAGCCGCTACCACTGGGTCCTCTTTGAAAAGACCTCACAGATATTTCATTGTTGTTAGCTACAGCTCTTTTACATAAAGACAAAGATAAATGTTAGAATCTAGATCAGTGGTTTCTACCTTGGAGCAACTGTTTGCTACTCCTGGGGTTACCTCCTCTGCATTGGAGAAAAACTGCCTGTCACATCTTTTACATTTAGACCATGAGGCCTTTGCATGTTGCACAACTTCTTAATTTCCTCAAATATATGCTTACACAGATACAGTACAGCAAGGATGCAGTGAACTATATATGCGGTGTTTCATGAATACATTTTCTTAATTTAGTGTTAAATGTGCCAGAATACAATGCCAATATACTGTACTGGGCCATTAACCTGTCTCTGTTAAAGGTACACGTACAGCCATCAAACACCCCTTGGCTCTTGCTCTCAATGGGTGTACTTACCTCGCTCTCACAAATATAACATCTTTTAAGCAGGGGGTGTTGTCCTGTCCTCCAAGCCATATCGCAGTGGCACCCTGTAGGGCCTGCATTGCCATATAAAAGATAATGGAATATAAAATTGTTTTTATATCCTCTGAATGTGCAGAGGCCGCATGCTGAAGGCTTTCCCCGCTATTGTTTTAAGGCTCATGAATCTTCTAAATCGCTGCCAGTGATCACGATGAATGAAACAGGAGAACATTTACACATCGTCTCACCTCATAACCTCTCCACAGTCGACTGGACGGCCCATGCTGTGGTGCTTAAGGTGGCTGAATGGTGCAGCTCACTGCCTTTTGGATCACTATTGGATTTCCCCCAGTGGTGCTACAAAACAGCACATTTCATCTATTGGACCCTTTCAGCTGTTGGTCTACAGTCAGTGCTTGTGTAGGGTTTCAACAAATTTCATGCTGAGTCTAAGTTTCCATGTTAAGCTCAATGTATTTGCTATTATATGCGATGGTATATAGTCACATACATGTTAGAAGTTCATATAGACAAATTTTGACAGTCTTTATGCTTAACGTAGCTAACCGGCTGCTAGCTTCAACTATATATCATATGTTATAATCATGAAAGTCTCTCAGCAAAAAACAAAAAGCAAATAAGCAGTAATTGCATAATTAATTAGCAGTAGCTGCATTTGTTTTCTAAAAGTGTTTATATTAAAAATCTGAGCTTACATTATATGCAAAACCATGCTTACACACACAATTGGCAGAAGAACCTGTCTCAGCATGTGTAAGTGTGGGATTTTAGGGCTCCCTCTGGCTTGTTGACCACAGTCCAGGCTGGACGACCTCCGGCCGACCCTGAGCCATTTGAAAATATGATTGTAATCCTTGTGAGGATTTGACCAGGGTGTCTATTACCACTGTAATCTGTCACACTGGCATCCAATATTCATTCCACGTCCAGGTTAAGCTCCTCTTTCTGTCTGCACCACCCATCACCATGGGAGACGGGGAGAGGGAGAGGAGGGATCCAGTGAAGGTGTTGGCATGACTAGAGAGAGAGAGAGAGAGATACTGAAATTGAGAGAGCACCGCTTCAATCAAGTCACTGGGTTGGGGTGAAGAAATCTATTGTGGAACACAAGGTCTCATTAATGCAGCAGGGATAGCTTTAACCCCCAACCCCCACATCTTACACACATGCACGTACACACATATAGACATATACACACACCTGGCTGAGGAAAGAGAGGTACAAGCATGGAAGAGAAATAGATATATATATAAGGAAAGGATTATGGATTTCTGGGGCGAAGGTGGGAGAAATTCTACACTGCTGACAAAAAAAAAAATCATTTCCACAAATGGTACAAAGTTATTACAGACATTTAACATTGAAATTGCAGGAGCTTTTTGATTTAAAATTGATGTCCCACTCTAAATTCTTTATTTTGCATCTTCTTTTATTGTAGGTTTATCGTCAGATCAGTGCTGGACATATCGGATGAATGGTGCATCTTGTCCATTTTCACATGATCTTGGACAAAATATGCATAAGAACAATGATTAGATTGCTTGAAAAATGGCAGTATAAGTATACCAATGTCATGACTTCTCATACCAGTTGTCGTTTTTGACTATCCCACTGCTATAATGATTTGAAGACACCTAGATGCAGCAAGTGGTCCTCTATTTTAATACAAACCACAGATGGATAGTGAACGTACAGAAATGTTTTAAATCATTGATGTTGTTTTAAACAACGATGATGTTTTAAATCATCATCAGCTGTCATGAGAAGTGTTTTTTTTTTTCTTTTTTGTTTCTTTGATCAAATCTGTAGAGACTGGAGGGCGGTTCAGTGAAATAAGCAGGCGTTCTGGATCTGTGGAATTGATGTGTGTTCAGTGATAAACTCTAGCCACTCATCATCTGTCTTTGTCTCTCCTGTGTGTTACAAGAACCTGCAAGGAAGGACTGCACGTGTGTGTTTTGGTTGGATGGATGGATGCCATATCTGCCATCATCTATAACATTACATTACACATGGATATTACCCTGACATGATGTGTGAAGTCCGTGACACAGTATTCGCACCAAAGCGTGGTTTGATCTGTGAAGCTCAGTGTTGGGAGGTCCGAGCGGCTTGCTTTCAACATCAAGGTCATAGAAGGTGTACAGCCTAAATTGTTATATATACACTGATTAATAACACTGATGTGCAGTGGTCAGCTGATGAAATGCTCCACTATTGATTTTACATGCTTTAATGATTTGTATCTTCATGTCAGCGCTCTTCAAACTAAAAAGTGGTACAGGTCCTGCTCCGATAAGTTCCTTTTGAAAGAAAATTTTTTTAATTAAAAAAAAGATCAATTCACATATCAGATCATATTGAAATTGATTTATTTCTCTTATATTTAAACACTGATCCCTTTTTGAAATGAGATTTTTTAGAACAAGAAACACAAAGAACAGGAAGAAAGAGAAAAGGGGGTGAGTTAGAAAGACGAATCGATGGAGTGTGAATTCAATTTGCTATCTGGGTTCCACGTCCAAGACATCTGTCACACAAGCGGATTGGTTTGATTGGTGTGAGCCCATCTATCAAGATGGCTTGTCTGCAGTTAGTAAATTTATATTCCCTCAAGTCCCATTCTCCATCAGTGGTTACTGTGTGGCCAGGCCAAGGCTGTCAGCCAGCATGGTCATATCTTATTTTAAACCTCAGTAACTTATCTGCTCTTCTCTTCTTTTGTGTATGAATTCTGCTGTCTACTCATCATGCATCCAAACGGAAGCCTCTGTATCCAACTGTTTGGGTCAAAGATACCTTTATAAGGGTAAATAAAGGTTAATGCAACTCTTTGTTGTAATGTATAAGAAGAAACCTGTTGTGCATGTAGAGCCACAATGAGAAAATGCATGTTAACAGGAGATCATAACAGCATGCTTTTTTTTCCAGTATAGTACAGTATAGTTGTACAGTGAGAATTTGCATAAAAGTAAGAATTGTTTTTTGATAATGTTTTTTGTTGTTTAAGTTTAATAGGAAATTTTAACTACAGAATTAGAGTTGCTTAAAGGCCTGATCATTGTTCACTAAATTGTAGCAGTTACAGAGTCACAATAAAAAATCTAGGCTCTGTAATGTGAAGCCAAAATGATGTCTTGTATTACCTCTGTGAGTGCATCAGGCAAATTGCTTTAACATATCTAAAAGCCTTGGTAAACAAATAGACAAACACTTCCCTGTGACCTAAACACTACAAATAATGCTGGTCTGTAGAGTGCAGCTGAATGAGATGAGTCTAATTCATTATCCACTATGTTGCAGCACTGCTGATTTTTATTCCTCTAGCCGGTTGGTTAAATTAGCCTGAACAGTTTGACTATAATGGGGACAACACCAAAGGAATTTAGAGCAGCTTCCTGATAATATCCACCCACAACCACATACTTGCTGGTATATGAACACCCACCTGCAAACACAAACACACTCACACACACAACTGTTCTCTCAGACTAAATCACTGCATCACAGTGCTAATAATCCAGTGTGTTTTGGGTGGGTTGACTGTATCTCTATTAGTGCCAATTTGGCATGACCTTTCTGCTCTCGCTATCTCAGCGCTGGCTTTGTAATCTGCGTTGGCTGCCCCCCATCCTGGCCACTTATCATCACACTGGGATTAATAGAAACATCTTTTGTAATTACAAAAATGCTGCTGTTGTCGTGCCGGGTGCTGTCAGTTGTTTAAACGTGTGCCAAACCATTAATTCACAAGTAAAGGCCTTAGCACTACCCCACAGTAAAACACAGAAATCTGGTATCGATTTTCATAAAGCCATATACTCAGCATTTTATCTCCTTGCTCTTCTCTGGCAGACCAGTGCGGCTATTGATCTTCATAAAGGCAGTATTTTGTTGTTAGGCAAGAAGCGGAGGAGACAGTAATGAAAGGTTTTTAACCTGTGTGTTCGGGGGATTGCAGGACCACTGGTCAGGGCTGCAAGGTGCTACATGCAGCAGATTTTCAGCTGCACAGCCACAGGGATCGATAGGGATACATCTTTGTCTGATTACAGAGATGTGCTGGCACTTTGTGTGAGTAGCCTGTGTGTTTGTGTGTGTGTGTGTGTGTGTGTGTGTGTGTGTGTGTGTGTGTGTGTATGTGTGTGTCTTTGGATGTTACAGTAATAGCTGATCACTGGATCAGCATTATTTAGACTTAAAGGAATAAATAGGTTGACCTCAGAGATGATAAAGTTGCTCCCACAGAGACACCCTAAGACTGTTTACTTCAGCCACTGGCCTAAGCAAGTAGGTCACAGATGTGACCCCAAAAGAGGTGCCTTTCAACTATACTGTACTATACCATAGCCATACTATAAGCTGATGGGCATTCATGAGAAATTTGCTTCTTCAAATGTATTAAAGCCAAGTCATGCTCTAGCCATTTTGATACACTAGACAAGATCGAGTGGCAGC
>VUQS01019542.1:1107-24101 GCA_015108495.1 Heterochromis multidens
TCCCATGCTTTTATGATGATCATTATAAAAATGTTGGGTCCAGACGCTTCTTCAGTTCCCAAAATCAAACAGACACCAATGAGAGTTATAAACTGTCCAGATTTCTTGCTCTCCAATAAAATGATCAGGGCTGTAGTTACACTGTGACTTTTTGAAAACTGAACTTCAAGACATGCTACACATGAACAGTGGTGATAAAAAGTGGGATTAAAAAAGCCTCATCCGAGCAGGAAACATTTGGGAATAAGCAATAAAAAAAAAAAGAGTCCCAGACTTTTTTCTCTTGAATTGGGATGTTGTCCTTTTTCTGTTGCAAAATTCTATGTGCAAAGATGACTCTCATGCCTATATGGCTATATGTTTTCTAAAGCTGCTCCCCTTAGGGGTTGTCACAGCAGATCATCTGCCTCCATCTCACCCTATCTTTGGCATCCTCCACTGTCACACCAACCCTCTGTATGTCCTCCTTCACTACATTCATAAATATTTTTCGGTGGTCTTCCTCTTTTCCTCCTTCCTGGCAGCTCCATCTTCAGCATCCTTTGTCCTCTATCCACTATCCCTCCTCTAAACATGTCCAAAACATCTCAGCCTTGCCTCTCTAACTTTGTCTCCAAACTGCTCAGCCTGAGCTGTCCCTCAGATATACTCATTTCTAATCCTGTCTACCCTGGTCACTCCCAATGAAAATCTTATCTTCAGCTCGGCCTCCTGTCTTTTTGTCAGCGCCACCATCTCCAAACCATAAACTCATCTCCACTCACTCCACACTGCCTGCACTCTCTTTTTCAGCTTTCTTGTGCACTGTCTGTTGCTTTGGATGGCTGAGCTCAGATATTTAAATTCATCTACTTTCACCACCTCTGCTCCTTGTATGTTCACCTTTCTACCTGGTTTTCTCTGATTCACTAAAGGGACTCATGTTGAATATGTAGAAAATTTGCTAACTCCTGCAGTCTAATGAAGATGTGTGACTGTGTGTTTTAAAGATGTGTTAAAAGCACAGTCACTTCATACAGTCACCAAAAAAAGCTAAAAATAATGTGGTGAACATCGAAATGTAAGGTTTGAGAATGTTATTTTAGTGATCTGATCCAATTATGTTTGGACTTTAAGGTACTGAATGATACTGCTAAGTCTGAACTAAAACAAAATAATCTGATTCTATGTGTGGTGACAGAAATTAAGTCACTGAAAAGGTATTATTTACTACCCAGCTGCAGCTGCCCCATCAGGTGTTACACCTTTGGTCAAAACTTATTGTTTGCCAAAAAATGTGAACAATTTATAATTAATAATTTGTCAGTGTTTGATCTGTTCAGCTACAGAAAGTCAAATCAAAACCAAAACAAACAAACAAAATATAAAAAAATCAAAAAACAGAAAAACAAACAAAAAACTGCATATTTAACATTTCTAAACTTTTTTGTTTATTTGGATACAGATAAGTATTAAGATTAATATGACTAATATGGATATTTCTAGATTTAAAATTAGGTTATCTATTTTAAAAGTGGCTCTTTGTCTGACGTTGTAGCCTACAAGCACTTGTCAAAAGCACTGTTGAAAGTTTTACATTTCCCAGTGTAATTGAAAGCAGCCTCAATACTCCAAGTTTTCCTGGATAAACCGACAGAAGGCAGAGAGAGACAGAGGCACAATGGCAAAAACGGAGGGGTTTCTGGGGAAAACGCAGAATCTATTGGTAAGTTTTAAATGTTTATAACAGTTAAAGGAGGCACCTTTGCAAGTAATAAGTCCTTTTTGATCAAATCTGTGGCTGGCATTAACAGGGTAACATGTATTAAGCTGGGTTAACATTATATTGTTACTGTTTTGCTGATGATAAATTAAATTTGAGAGTTTTTTTAAAGGTTCATAAAATATAAATGATAATAAATATCAACACTTTTATTTAGTACCTCAGTGATGCGAAAGCTTGTGACTCTCAAAAACCTTTATTACCTGGCCAGAAAAAAAAAGAAGGCACCAGAACAGTGAACTGAAAACTAGTGATTAACTGTGTGTGGAGGACGATTAGCGGCCCCTGCTGGTTAATCGTAGTCAACTTTGAACCATGTGCCTGATGTTTTTCTCACATTTCCCAGCTGCACCGAAACGTTCTTCCAGCATAAGTACCTGTTAACAGTGTGTGAATGGACTGCAGGTACTGTTTCACGCTACCAGCAGTGACAAAAACACTATTAAAAGCAAAACTGCAGAAAAATCAATCAGGGTGGATAAGGAGCGATCAGAGAGGGGGCAACCATCTGCAGAACCATTCCCGTTTTGGAGGTTGTCTTGTTGTTACCTTTTCAGTGCACCTGTTGTCACAAAAGCGGGTGAAATGGGTTCACAGGGGTTTATGCTTCCTAACTAGACAGATTGATTTCCCTGAAGTTTAACTGACTTTATGTTATACTGTGATGATCGCGTGTTTCAATAATTTTTTTGACCTGTGTATTTAATAGCAGTGAATTTCTAACGACCAATAAAAACAATAAAAATAAAAATAAAAAGCTTAAACGAGGTTTTAGCGGTTAAATTCATTCTCAAAATAAACTTTATTCTTTACATCTGTATTAAGATTAACACTTCACTTGGAGCATGATGTGAATCACTTTGGCCTTTGGCCTAACATAAAACCTGAATCTCCATCACATACACTGAAGTGTAAGAAACTACTTCTGTTTTTTTTTTAATGATAATTGTGATAATTTAGGAGGCGACGTTATTGAAATGCAATAATTGTTATCCAAATTACATGGTAAACACTTAATTAATGTAATTTCCGTCTTTCAAATCTGAGGAAACTGTAATTATAAAATTATTTTTGTTTATGTAGCACCAGTTTACAGCAAAACCCATTCTAAGGAGCAAGGTGACAAAACTATATAATAACTATATTAACTATAAGTATAACTATAACTATATTAAAACTATATCAGCAGCCTTTAGATATAAATTATTCTTAAATGTAATGATATACGCCAGTCTGTGGGGGGCGCTGTAACCCTGATTTTTATTTCTCTCTGGTCACAGTTACTGATTATTGACAGCTTATTTTATTTTGTTTTCACAATATTAAAAATGGTTGCAAAACCTTTTTAGTTGCTTTAACTCTTGGAACATTTTAATTCTTTTGTTTTGTTTCTGAAGATTTGTATTTTCAGGAGAACTAAAATTTTGCTGAAAATTTTTTTTTAGAAGCCTTTAAAATATTACATTTTGAAATAAAAGACTCCCAGTAGCTTGACCTTCAGATGTCACTTTTGAGCTGCCTGTTAGGTAATGAACTACAGTGCTTAACAAATTTATTAGACCACCCACTGTAATGTTTATGCCACCAGTCTGTGCAAGCTCTTTAATTGAAATAATTTTAATGCTAAAACATAATTATTTTTGTTATCCATGATTTTTCAAATTTACTGTTACAAAAAAGCAGAAAGAAACAACAAAGCACTTGATTTTTTTTTTATTAAGATGCCAAATTACAATTATTTACTCGCATTCCTGAATACAAGCATTAGTTTTAGTGGTTGGATGTCCAGTGTGCCGGCTCAAATTTAGGTATAAAAATGTGAATTCAGTTTGTTATTTGCCTAATAAACAACAATATAATTTTAACTTTTAAACAAGTTTTTGACAGATTTCTAAAATATTTGTTTTCTTGTTTTTATGATAGATAGTCTAATAAATTTGTTAAGCACTGTATATTTTGTTACTGTTGAAGGTTTATCTCTCATACCTCATATATACCCAGTACTGCAGAAGTTATATTTATTTATATTTTTGAGTTCCAGTTGCCAGTAATTTAATATGATAACTTGTCTCACATGTAGAGAGAATTAAAATTAAGTCAACAATAAATGGCATGGTAACATAGCATTTTAAAAGTCTGTCCCCTCAGGTACACTGGTGTAGAAGCATTAACAGTGAGGGTAGAAACACACCTCACTCCACACTGGTATTTACTTGTGTTGTTGTTGTTGCACTTGATCCAAGTCAAAGAATGTGAATCTTGGAAAAGTTCTTGTAGTAAATGTCAGTGCAGAAACTCCTATCTGTAGGTGACAAACTGTAAGTTTTGACTTTAATTTTCATCAGGATGCAAATGAAAGGATGCATGCTTTTTTTTCCCCTTATCTAAAGGTCAAACCACCCTCACCAACTAAGCCAACCATATTTTTTAAATATGGTTGTAACATGAGCGGATTGGAATGAGGAAAAAACGTTGCTGTTTCAGCCTGTGTTTGCTGGGTTCTGATGTTTTCTTGAATGTGTAATGTTTTCTACGTGAATTTGTTCCTGACAGGTCTGACACTGAAATGCTTCTGCAGTGCTGACAGATTGACTTCTTTTTCTTGTCTACATCAGATTTTTTTTTAGCAGGTTTGAAGCTTTTCCTGAGAGGCCACGTGGGCGTTCAGCTCAGCACTCTCTTTTCCTTCATGGCCGATCATGTGATTGACAGATCACTCAGGTTAAAGGACACTTCGCCCACCAAATGTACGGCAGACTGTGGAGTCTCCAGTCTCCATCAGGCTTTAATTTACATCCAGAAAATGACTTCATGTTCTTTTCATTCAGCTGAAACAGGCTGTTGGGGAAGGTGTGTGTATGTGCTGTGTGCATCCAACCGTGGTGAGAGGATAATGGGAAAGCAAAGAGCATCATTACCTCTCTCCATGCTGCTGTGCACCTCTCACCTCCCCCCAAAAAACCGTCAGGAAAAGGTGGAGTGGATGTTGTTGGTTTGGTGCTTTGGATCTGGACTTTAAATCTACAACCACACTGAAAATAAGAAGCTCAGCAGTGTTTTTATTGCTTCAGGCACACTCTGTTCAACAGCATCATTCACTGACTTTAAGCTTTAAGCAGCAACTAAAGCACTGAAAACATGCACTGAATCTGAAACTACAGCTGAGTTCAGAGCTGGTCCAAAACAGAATGACAGAAAGGCCTCCGACCAGCAGGGGGCACACAACCAGATGAAAATATGCACTTGTTCTTCTTTGCTTTTGGAGCTAATTAAGATACTGCGATTTTCTAGCAGTGCTGTCACTAAAATCAGCAACACTTAATTTTACTGGTATCATATTTTTTTTTTTTTAGCTAACCCTCCCAGAAAGTTTTGTTGTGAATTACAGGATATTAACCCCACAAAGTGCTCTGTAACACATGGCAGCATTTTCTTGTGATTTACAGATTAAAGTCAACTTAGTTTTATGAAATTATGATGAAAGTTTCCAAGAAATTAGATGAAAAATACAAGCACTGTAAAATAAAACATTACTCAAAAATATTAAACAAAATTTTTTTTAAATGAACTTTTGTAATTTTTTTTCTTACTACATAGTTTTTAAAATAGTTTTTTAGCTCATCCGGCTAAAGGACCAATGAGCTCCTGCCGTGGTGAGGCGTCCCTCCTCCCTCCACAATTCACAAGAATTGTTACTCCTCTTACAGTATTGGTCAGATTTTAGTGAAACTTACACACAATGACTGAAAAAAATTTAAAATTTATATTGTTACTGCATTTCATGGCATGTAATAAATGGAAAAAAGATGCTGTATTACAAAGTATAAAAGGAGTAAAGTGGATATGATACAACTGAAAAATGAAACACTTTGTTATATTAAACTAAATTACAGACTTTTCTGGGTTTGAACATTGTTAAAAACATTGAGGAGCACATAATTATGCAAAGTAGCAAAATATATAAAGCTGGTGCAGTTGTTTTTAGATGTTTTAATGGAAAAAACTTACCTTAAAATGTTTCCAGATGTTCTACAGTTATTGTATTCTTTGACTAAAGAATATAATAACTCGGTGCAATACTTTCTCAGTAATTCTAAAAAAGCCCCAGTGATAGAATAATTTGGAATAAGAATAATTTTAATTTTTTTTTTTAATGTGATGTTATACAGCTGATTTGGAACCATCCTGTTAGCTCTGTATTATGGAAAACTGGCTTTGCATGTGCTGTTAATGATCCAATCACTTTCTTACTCTTGTTTTACAAATTTGGATGTTGTGGATCTTAAAGCACTCAGTGTGGTTCATCCACACTGAACACTTAACATTTGTGACACTTTTTAATCTGGTGCATATCCCCTTCAAGGTTGCCTCAGGAGGTATGCCCTTCCTGGACATAAAAGGTGTAAAAACTTCCAAATCAAACATGCAGACCTGCTTGCTGTGGTGACCTCTTGTGACAAGGGAGCAGTCGAAAGTAGCTTTCTTAATCTGGTGCATAGTTTAAAATAGTTTAGAACACCAATTGATTAAAAATAATTAGTTTAAAATTTCTGTTTTTAAGGGCATCTAGCAACACTGGGTGTAATTTTTATCTTGGGATGCCAGTGTTGGGCCCTCACTTTGATCAAGGCACCAACAATTGTTATGATATTTGGTATGAATAACAGTATGAATGACTGTTAGTCTCCATACGATGACGCCTCTGGTGACTTTGCCTCACTCTGTGGTCATACTTTAGTTTCTGACCAAATACCTGCTGAACATTTCTGAAAGCCTCAACTGGATGTGGTGTTTCAAACAAACATTTATTTTCCTTTAACTTTTTAGTGCAACTTTTTTAAAAATTTTGGTCTTTAGAATCAGAAGGTGTATCTTAAAATTATGGTATCCTTCACTTCTTTTTTAATATGTGTACATCACATGAGCACCATCTACACAGCATTCTTAAAATGTATGGTTAACATTTCTACTTGGTTTTTAAAATCCTCTCATGGCCTCAGAAAGCTTTGGGTCGGCCCTGTTAGAGCATGACTGAATCTCAGAAGGCAGACAGCATCTGCAACTGGAAAATGATGGCTTTTGAATTTCAATCACAGCTTGAATGTTGTTGTTTTGTTTTTTTTGTATGATCAGCAGGTTCAGTATTTTTTTGCCTTCAGACCTTTGGTATTAGAAAGCTGTGGCAGGCAGTTTTTTTAAGGATTTACAGTGTTTGGTGCCTCTGCAGTTTATTTTTTTCTCTCACAGAGTCATGGTTCTCTGCTACTGAGACATTCAACTGAATCCACAATCTGTCATTTCCAACATTTGGTAATTATTCCCACTCACACACACCTCCCCCTCCAAATGAGCCAGAGCCTCAGCTCCAACTCCACATTTCACCACTCAGCCATGAGGGTTAAACGTACTCCTGGAGGCTGTAGCTATCCTTGATGTCTTTTTGAGGGAGTTTGGAGGGAGATGAGTAGAGCTTCTCCTCCTGCGTGGGTTTCTCCTGCGGAGCTTTCTCCTGCTTCACCCCGTCTATCTGCAGCTGGACCGTTTTGTTTCTATTTTTCGGTTGCTTGCGCTCTGCTTGCAGCCCCCGCCTCCTCTGCTCATCTGAGTACAGCATGAATCTGTCGGGGTCGGCGGGGGAAGCACGATCCGGTCGTCTCGTTCTTTTTCCTGGACACGACAAACAAAAAATGACCCCCCCAGCCAAGAGGAATCCAGCAGAGATAAACGTCACACACAGAGCTCCACCGGGCTGATATTTACTGCTGTCCGGCAGGTCCGTGGTCAGGAAAGCAGTGATGACTTCGTTGGTGAACCAGGACGCGGGGACGAGGCAGAGGAGGCTGGCCAGGATGAAGCACCCCCCTGCAGCAATTGCCGTGTGCCCCTTTGCTCGGTGGCTGCCCCCCCAGCGGGTACATTTGAGCCCCAAAGTGGCGAGACAAAGTCCAAACACTGCCACTATGCAGGACAGGACCATGCCGGCCCGCATGGCCTGCAGGTACGGCGGCAGCGACAGCACCGAGTTCTTCATGGTGCAGCTGAAGACGCCAGAGCTGTACCACACGCAGTCCATCCACAGACCCTGCATCTGGGAGATGGGGGTCATGATGCTGGTCCACACATTGATGCTCACCTTCCAGTTGGGCATCAAAGTGGCCACAGTGGCACCAAGGATGCCCAGGAGTGCCAGGGCGAACGCCAGGATCTGAACGGCGGCGGACAGCATGGTTCAGCCCCCCCACCGTCCAGCTCCGGTCCCCGTTGGTGCGGCGCCGTCCCGGGCAGGTCCTGACAGCAGATAATTCCTCAGCTTATGCTCCAGCGAGCTGCAACCAGAGGAGAAATGAGAATTGAAGTGAGCGTGGGAGCGTGACGGACGCACAGCTGAGGCTGCTGATGGGAATCTGTTTCTCTCTCCCAGCTTTTTGATTCAGTTTCAGGGGGGCGAGCATGTGTGAGCTCGATGATTGTCTGCATTAGTTACTCTGCAGCTGATGTGGTGATCATTGACACTCAATTATGTCCTTTTAAAGCTGCAGTGTCCCTCAGCGGTACTTCCCCTGAGCTGCAAAAAACACACAACAGAGCACAAACTAAGAGCTGTGCTGGAGTGAAGTTATTTCCCCCGATGGAGTGAAGCACCTGAAACAAGAGGAGGAATTATCCCTTAAAAAGTTCAGTTTGATGAAGGCTGAAGTCTTACCTGTGTTGCGTCTTTGGCAGTGTCTCCTGAAGTGATTCCTGGAGACGAAGCAGAGAAGCAGTGTGAATGAAAACACAGGGTGTTTTGGTGAACAGCCTCTAACTACCCCTCTGCCTGCTGTCTCCTTGGCAACTGTACATACAGTTTCATCCCATTCTGCGTCCTGGAAAAGAAGCACTAGGCGTCCTCTCTGCAATCTCACTGTGAATAGAAGAAATCTTTGTTCAGAAAAAAGTCTGGTTCATGAAGCAGTTTTCTGCTTCCATAACCTGAAGGTCACCGGCTCGGCTGAAGGAGCCGCAGAGCAGCGTTCTTATCTGATGAGTTGATGGCGGGGTACGTCAGCTCCGCAACGCCGCTGAAACGTTGTCTTCTGACCACACGAAATCAGCTTTTTACCGCAAAGTGTTTGTTTTAGTTTTGTTTCTTCAGATTTTTTTCTCAGTTTGCTTTTTGAGACTTTTGCAGGCTTTTGAAAAAACATGGCACCACCTCTGAAAACGATAATAAGCATGGAGGTAAAGACCAATTACTGATTATTAGTGATCATATCTGATGGTCCGAGTCCTCGCTTTTGAAAACGGTCACATTTCACACGACTGTCAGGATCATTGGTGCTTTTAAAACAATCACTGTGCAGCATCGGGTCGCCATTTTCATTCATTTGGTGATAAAACCGCTGAGCTGTTTTCTCTTTGTGGGGCTGCATTGTGAATCAAGGTGTCGCCCGTCATGTGACTGTGTGAAGAATCGCACACTGCAACACGCTGATAAGAGTCCGCAGCCCGCCCACCCATTCTGCAGTCAGTCAGTCAGTCAGTCAGTCAGTCAGTGGGAGCCTGTTATTACCATAATCCACCAGTCTGGGTTTATCAGCTCAGACCTGCACAGACACGAGTGGCTTCCTTAAACTGGAAACTATAAACACACATTTTGCTCCTAATTCACCAGCCAGCCTCCCTGTGGGAAAACACAAGTTTAAAGACACGGCGAGCATCACTTCCACCATCATCACCACTTAATTAATGTTGTTCTGTTGATACAGTAACAATAAAAATAGATAAAAACACAATAGAGTCGACTCCCTTTCCCACCGTAAGTGATGTAATCATGATCGTTAAACAGCGAGTCGCTGCAGCTTCAATGTGGGCAGATTTCTAATTGAGGTTCTGCACTGTGGTCACAAACAGCAGCTCCAAACCAACTCGGTCGGACCTCTAAAAATTAAAACATAAGTAGCTGTGACACCATCAAAGCTGGTGAAAGGTAATTTATTGTCAGGCAAAGAGGAACTTAACCTTCTTAGATTGCTGTTGTTAAAACATCAACAAAACTTTTATGAGAATTTTTATGTTGAATATTAATAATTTGGTGAAATGAACATTCAGTATTTATTTATTTTATAGAAGCTTTGCAGGTTTATTTTGGAATCTAAGTGGGGTTGTAAAATACTTAAGTCTCAAGATAACTGTTTTCTATTTCATTATTTTTAATAAAGTAATAAAGTATTAATTTATGACATTTTTGTTTTTGTTTATTATCTGTTACATTTTTTGTAAAAGGGTTAATTCACTTTGCACAGAACAGCAGCTGCTTGGCTGGGCCAGATATTAGTTACATTTATTTTATTATATAATTTTAAATTAATATATATGTTAATAATAATATATATTAATGATAATAAATATATCAGTTTATTAATTGTACTTGTTAAAGGTAAATATTCTGCTGGCTATATGTAACAACCAAACATAAATGATTTTTGATTTTAAAGGAGAGTTAAAATTTAAAACTTTAAAATAAAAACCTTGCAACTTGGAAGCAAAATTTTAATAAAACTTCTCTTTTCATGAGACATCATCATAATAATAATAATAATAATAATAATAATAATAATAATAATAATAATAATGATAAATCTAAACACTTGCACTGCAGCACTGACCCGTCTTTTCTCTGTGGAGGCTGAATACTTTTATTGTAAAAAATAAGCAAACATAAACTTTGGTTATTTCTTGTATTTTAAACCTTTAAATCTCAGAGGTCTGAGTGGGAGAGGAGTCTGAGAGAAGTTTTCCCAGCAGTCCAGTTTAATAATAACTCTTTGTACAGTCGACCTAGATCTCCAGTAACTGCCTGATCTATAAATTGTCAGCAAATTGTGTGAAAGGACGTCTTTAAATCTTTGATTTTGTCATGTTACAAAGTCCTTATATTTCAGAAGCAGTTTGATATGTTTTATTGATAATTTATTTAAACTGTTTGAGTTTAAGCCCTGATCATCAGGATGGAGCATGTATCAGATGTGTTAAAAATCAGTGGTATGCTCCTTTAAGTTGAGTGTATAATGATTGCTCCAGCGTTCAGGGCTCCTGTTCTGTGTTCGTCCCACATCCTGAACAGCCTGTTTTAACATCCAGCTGCTCCGTGTGTCGCTCAGTGATGTGAAACCAGGCGGCGGGCTATTAGAGGAGGATCTCTGGAGGTTTGACTTGCTGCCTGCGGGCCTGAAAGTCTGAATGCTGCAGAGGACAAACTGAGAAAGTGGTTTTCTTCTGTCCTCTGGCCTTCAGGTGTTTTACTGCACAGTATTTCCTCTGTTTCATCCCTGCTCTGCTGCACGGTCTGTTTTATTTTTACGACCCGCACTGACATTTTTCTTTTATTATTTTTTATTCTTTTATTTTCTTTTAATGCTGTTTGTTCATGTGTTTCTGTTGGACTCTAATAGTGTTAGGTAGGAAGTCTGCTTACTGAGGAGCAGATTTGTTTTTTTTTCTTTCTTTTTCTACTTGTTTAATTTCTTTCTTTTTTGTGTTTAATTTTCTGTCAGCTTTTGTATTTTATATTTAATAATCTTCACATTTTATTCATTTTCTTTGTTTATTTAAAATGTGTTGTATTTTTTCTTTTATTCTTTCTTATTGTCCATATTTATGGTACAGCTTTGTGTAAATTATTTTGTCTCATTAAAAAACATTTTATTTTATTTTTATTTTATTTAAAGAGCCTTTTGTATCTATGATTTATTTGGGTGAGGAGTGGCTGGATTCATATTTTTTCTTTAATTTAAGTTCGGTTTTACAGTTTTGTTAAGTTTTTTATTTTTTTATTTTAAATTATTTCTTTTTTTCTTTGCTTATTTAACTTTAAAACAGTGTGGATTAATCATTATCATTAAGGTCAATTTAAAAAAAAAAATGTTTTCACACCTTGGCTCATGTGATGATTAATAGTGGGTCAAGAACCCTCAGGACCACCTCCCGGGGGACAATCCCCACCAGGAGTTAAATACCTGGGACTCAGTTGTTTTGAACTGAAGAAGACTTTTGGATGAGAGGTGAAGCATCTTCATTAACCTAAAGAAGTCCAGTTGTCGTCTTTTCAAGCACTCGAGACTGCCATGACCTTTATTTTAAAAAATTTAATTGTATTTATTTTTTCTGTCATTTGAATTTATTTTCGTTTCACTTTTTTTTTTACTAATGTACTGATTTCAGTATGAAAACAAACACATTGATCTCAGTGTGTGTGTTTGAGTTATCTAGTAGCTTAAATAAAAATATTAGTAATAATAGTAATATAAGAAATCAGTTCTTGCTAAAGGGCACTTAGGAATGAAATGAGTGACTCTTACATTCAGTAGAGTTCAGTACACACCTGAGTTTTTTCTGAAGTTTCTGTTTTAATCGTAACATCTCTCTGATTTCTGAGTGTTTTGTTTCTGCTGTTGGAGAAATGTGATGAATCTGTATGAAATCAGTGTGTGGGTGGATATTTTTGTTTCATACTCAGTTAATATTGACGTGAGCTGACACAGTGAGGAGGCAGAAGAGGAACAGTGAAGAAGAATTGAAAGGATTTTGTCTCACGTTGGATTAAATGTTACAGAACATGAAGAGCTCACTCCTCCTCACACGTTAATACAGCGTCCACAAAGGTGTGATTTCTGAATCTTTAATCCAACACGGCTGAAATTAGCTTCACATTAAAGCAGACAGTTTGACCTTTGACCCCTTAGTCACAGTGATAATAGTTTGGAGCTGAATCAAACCATCTGGCAGAAACAAACCCCCCCCGAGGCTCCATCAGCCTTCAGTCAGCAGCCAGAGGGGAATATAAATGAAGTGCTTTATCTACACTCAACACACACAGTCACAGCCTGTGTGTGTGTGTATGTGTGTGTTGCACTGACTTACATTCATTTCATTCATCTGGAGACTTACCCCCCTCTAATCTAACCTACTGTACCTACTAAGTTCCTGGACCTAAACCAGGGGTCTCAAACCTGCAGCTCTGAAGCTGCATGTAAAACTTTTGCCCTTCTCCTGTGGCTTCGACAAAAAACTACATGAGTAAGAAAATTATCTTCTTAATTTGCTGAACCTCAATTACAGTGGCTACCATTTATGTAAACACATAAATGGCTGTATATATTTGTATGTATGCAAATTTTATCCCAAAGTGAAATTAATAGTGTTACAGCAGTTAAAAATTAAGTTAAAGACAACAAGCATTAAAACAAATACCTTAAATAACTAGACATTATAAGGCTGAAATATGTTTTGTGGCTCCATATAGACTTTTTGGGTCAAGAATTGCTGAAAAATTGCTTTTTTGATAGTAAAGGTGTCAGACCCCTGACCTAAACCATTATGACAGAATTTTCTGGTCCTGTTCAGTTTTGGCAGCTCTTGGTTCCAGTTCAGGAAATACGGTGGTCTGCTTTAATTAAAAAAAAAAAAGTCAGTTATACTGAACAACAACCATTATCTCTACCAAACCTTAACCAAAAAGACTTGTCATCTAAACCACAGATGGGTGTCTGGATGGGAACCTCGGTCTCTGCTGGTCTTTGTAAATCCTTCATCCACCCCAAACTCCTCCTACCACCTCTCATTGATTCAATCAATAAAATGTCTTAACCTAATCCCACCAGAAATTACTCTGCACCTAAATATAGTAGTGAAGGCTGTTTTAACCCCTAAACACCCATCAGCCTGAACGCAGGTTAAGTTAAATTCTGCCAACATTTTTCAAATGGTATCGACCCACTCATGTTTTTTATTTATTAATTAATTCTTCTTTTTTTTTTTAGGATTTTAGGGACTTTAGTGGAAAGAGTGGAAAAACAACATGAACTGGACGTCCAAACAGCCAACTGGAGATTCAGCTGCTGAGGATGTTTTGGCTCATATGATACACCAAACCACTGTATCATTGTGATCATACAATCAAAACACCTTATAATGTAAACGGTGTGAACCATTATAGATCCACCCCACCACCACACACACACACCACCGCAATAGTTCTTTACATACTTGCAGCAGTTTCTTACCGTTTCTGTTGCCTATAGAGGTGCATTGTTTTCACTGTATGAGATCCAATAAAGAAAGTGCTTCAAGCTTTCAGTCTAATAAAAAAGAATGGATGGTAAGGGGTAGAGTTAAAAACCTGTCGACCTTTCTTAAAAGTCCCTGTCAGGAATGTGTGTTTAAATGTCCACTTCAGCACATTCCTATTCCTCACACTGACTGTGTGAAAACAGAGTGAAGTTAAATGAATCCCGGGCCTCATCAGGCCCCAGTCTGTTTCAGGGTCTCTGCAGGTCTTCCGAAGTTCCTCAGACGGGATTAAAAAGTCTTAAATTTAATTAACAGAAGCCTGACTCTCACCTCTCAGCGGCTGCAGATGGAAACATCAGGTCTAAAATGTTCCTGTAGGCGGCTGTTTTGAACAAGTCAATTTCTCCTCATGCAAAGATGAAAACCTGAAAATCGAAACCTGTTATATATTTAAAATGATAATTTCTTTTTTTCTGTGGGATTAAATACAACAAAAACAAAAAGATCCAAACAAAACCTCACCAGTGTCTGTTGTTATTGTAGACATCACTGCAGCCTGTGGTGTGTAGGCTTGAAAGCACTTTGAGTGTTTCAGTGAAGGACCATCCACACAGGGAGTGATTCGCTTATGGCTAGTGGACATTCCAGGCTCCAGTCAGCTCTGTAACTCTCTAATGTACACCATATGGACTAAAGTATTGGGCCACACCTCTTCATTACTGAATTCAGGTGTATAAAACCCAGCATGTAGCCATGCAGTCTACATTTACGAACATTTGTGAAAGAATGGGTCATTTTAAAGAGCTCACAGCTGCAGTCAGTTCATTAAATCGTTCCCTCCTAGATATTCCACGATCAACTCTAAAGTTGACACTGGAAACAATTCGTGACCATAGAAGTGAATATTTGGCGACTTCAAGTGACTATGGGTGAAATAACTGCTGCCGATGATAAACTTTCAGGGGAGCGACTGAAGAGACTACCAATGAGAGTTAAGAATAACATTGATTGACATATGACCTGCTAATAAATACAGTAGAGGGTTACCTAGGCAACCAGAGCCTGGAAGCAAGTAACCAGTTGGCAGCTTCAAAGCGATGCACAACGAGCGAACCACAAACTATGTAAAGTTACAGAGCGGGGGTCACCGCGTACTGAGGTGTGTAGTGTGTAAAACTCTCCAGTGCTCTGCTGATTCAATATCTGCAGAGTTCCAAACCTCTGGCATTAACATCAGCACAAAAAATGTGAGTCAGGAGCTTCATGCATGGATTTCCATGGCTGAGCATCTGCTGTAGGTCTAATGTGAAGGTGGCCCAGTGTTTTTGTCCACATGGTGTATTTACCACGCTGTCATGTATCAATCAACAGTATCCTTCACTCTCACTGGATGTTGCTTCAGTCGCTTGCTGTGTAGTTTAGAAAAGTTTAACTTGGGACCCACCCACTTCACTTTGCCAGGAATGAATACACTTGGATTAATTTAATGATTATATTCAGCTTCAAAATAATGAAGAATATCACACACATTATTACCTGTCTCATGGTCATACGACATATCACACTTTATTAAATTTTCATATAAGTGGTTTTAAAAGCCTTCAAAAGCCTTAAATAATGTAATTTGGTGAAACCTGAAGAGAAACTGATGGTGATTTTTGTTTTGATAATTTCAAAGCTGTGACGAGTAAACTTGTGATAAATGTGCTGATGTTGTGTTTCCCTGAGAGCTGTGGTGATAAATATGTGTGAATACGTTTTAAAGGCTTTTCTTCCTCCTCCATACAGCGGTTACTGTGGCAACAAGAGCTGAAGAGACATCTCTCTCTCTCTCTCACACACACACACTTTTTTACCTTCACTGCTTTTTAAAATTTTATTTATTGATCCAAAACAGAGCAAGTTGAGCCTCATGTTACCCTGAAAGGGTAATAAGACTGAAATAAGTAAAATAAATAAACTTGAACGTCATCAGAGGAAGTGATGATGTTTAGGTTTAAGTATGTGAACTGGGAGAATTTCTTCCTCTGTGAGAGAATAAAATAAAACAAATACCACTTTGTGACAAGAACAAAGAGAAGACTGCTGGGTCAGGTAGACCCACCGTCTCTTTCAAACCTTAAACTAACCTAAATGTTACCCAGTGGCTAATCTGCAAAACTGATATTTTTTAGAGCTTCTGCTGTAGCTCGTGGATAGCTACACATATTTCTGATCCTCATTGTTGGTATTTTAATGATAGATGGTAGAACTCAATGTGGAGCACTGAAGGAAGGGAGAGGATAGCTGCCCAAGAATGAATTACATTTTATTACCTTTTTACATTAATAATGAAAACTGCAGAGAGCACAAGTACCTCTGCTTTACTCAGCAGTGCACACACAGAGCTCTGCAGCATCACAAATCAACTTTGGTCAATTTTGTCCTTTTCTGTTTTACTTACAAACTTTCTGGTTTACGTCACAATTTTCAGTTTTGCAACCACTCAACGATTAGCTGGGGAGTGTTTGTAGACAAGTCAGCATCTTCCATGCAAACCACAGGCAACCGTGGCAATCTGCTAACGACCAGAGCAATCAGAAGGAGGTTTTTGGTGCATACACACTGGGGCTTGTCAATGGGTCTCTAGGCCTGCCTGACTAAGGCCTTAATGTTGATCCTTTCTGTCCATACACTGAATAAATGGCATCAGGATGAAAATTTCAGATCAAAAATCTTTTTAATTAAATATTTTTTTCATTTATTTTCCTTTAACATCAAAAATGTACACAAATATTTAAGAAAATAAATTACCAAATACTTTAACAGTTTATAAAATAACTTGAAAAGCTTATTTAAAATAAAAACACTGACGTCCATCTAGTGCTTCGGTCACAGAACATTACAAATATATAAATACAAAAACTCGACTGAAGGCTTTGATCCAGCAGCTCCAGATTTTTTTTTTTTTTACCAGAAACGGCTTTTGTCAAGAAAATGTATCTGTTAGACAGAAAACTACAAAATAAACACTGTACACCGAGAATATTTACAACACAAGAGTTTAGAAACTGTCAATGAGTTCAGGCAATGAGTGCAACAAAAATACAAAAACAAAGAGTCCAACATTCGGTTCGGTCCGTCTGTTACAGAACAAAAATGAAAAGCTGTTTAGATCCATCAGAGAGACGCTTGCTGAAGTGAAAAGAACTGAGCACCATGTTCTTATGTTTCTGAGGTCACTCGAGATGAATGAATCCACTTTGGTCCTTTTAAAAACTCGGCAGCTCATCTCATCAGGTCTCCTGCTGGACTCGAGGAAAATATTAAAAATACACTCCACAGTTTCTGAAAATGTTTCTGAGGTTTGCAGTTTGTCTCTGAGACAAAAAATATTCTGTTTATTCTTTGAGGTTTATGAGCTGTTTTATTGAGATGCCTGAGATGATTCAGCAGTTTTATATCAGGGCCTCTGTGAGAGAAAAAAAGTTTGAGAATAAAGTTGAAAGATTTGGAATAAATAGCTCCAATGTCCTGAGAATAAAATTAACTTTTAAAAGAAAATTTTTTGTAAATTCATAGGAGGAAAAACAGTTTTAGGGCAGAAAGTCATGTAGGTATTTCAATACTTTGACAATAAAATAGCTGTGATTTTAGAGAAAGTTATATTTTATTTCATAATGTTCATGGAATAAAGTTGTACTTTGAGCACAGCATAATTTATCATTTTAGAGGAAAAAATAATTTATGGGAAGAAAACATAAAATAAAAAAAATCTATATGTTTACAGTCATTTCATAAAGAAAAAAAAGCTTTTTAAGCTTTTATCTAATTTTAATTTAATGTGAAAAAGTCACAATTTACTGAAAATAATTATTGTGAAAAAAGTCTGACAAAAAAATATGGTGAACAAAAGGTGCACTTTTGTACAACTGTAGAGAGAGGTCACATTTCTGAAGGACAAAGCTGTAATTTTATGAGAATAAAAATTAAGATAAAGTTGAAATTCAAGAGCAAAAAAAAAAAATCTTTTTAAAGACAAAAGACAAAGAAATCAGATTTCTTCTTGAGGACAAAAAAAAAAGAATAAAAAAAAAAAGGATTTTTAAGAAAGATTAGGAATTCAAGAACTCAAGATTGAATTCATTATTTTGTGAGATAAAAAAAAATCCCAAATATGACGAGAAAAAGTCACAGACTGAACTGACGTTTTACAGCGACATAGCAATAAAAGAACATTTGAAAATATTAACTGTATTACATTTTTCTTGTACTTTTATTCCTGTATGTTTTTGTACTTTTTATTCAAACTACTTGGACTTTATTCTTGTACTCTCAGTGTTTTCTCTCACTGTAGCTCTGACATTCTGCTGCTGTTCAGTTTATTGCTGCTATTCTGGTTTTGTTACCATTAAATGACCTGTGAGCTGTAAGGAGCTTTTAATGCTGAAGAGAATCAAACATTTCAGTAAAGAAAATCCTTCTCGGCTGATTTGACTTCCTCTTGTGGAAAAATCTGTTTTCATTCAGTCTTCAGACCTTATTTGCTTGTTGGAGGTTTCATTGTCGCCAATCTCACAGCCAATCACAGGGCTGAGGGATGTTCTGCTTTCCTAAACACTGTTTATTTCCAGGGTTCTTGAAGTCTTGAAGAGATGAAGAAGGGTCTGTCAACATTCCCTTTGGTGTGACGTGGTGACCTACAGGAGGTGGTCTGTGAGAAACGCAGCTTTTAAATAAAGCTGTTTCACACATGAATTCAGGAAAATATCCAAAAAATGATCGTGACAACATCTGATCTGTTAGCACGTTAGCTTTGTCCCTGCAGTGTGGGCACAGCAGTCGTTGGTAACTCCAGCAGAGGGTCATAGAAGCAGTCCTCGTTGATCATGGAAGTCATGCTCTGAACACTGAAGTCTCTCTCCAGCAGGTTGCTAAGGTCCTGCAGATCTCCTCCAGGACTTCGCCGTAGGCTGGAGCTCCGCCTCTTTTTCTCCTCCTCGCTCAGACACGTCGCTCCTCGCTCGACTTCCTCCTCACTGAAGTTGAGCCTCTGCAGCTGTGCCTCCAACTCGCTGGTCAGGGAGCAGAGTCTGGTCCTCATCCCCGCAGCAGTGTTGGAGGTGGAGGCGTGGCTTGGCAGCAGAGGCTCTGAGCAGGTGTCTCCCAGGACACCGTCAGACCTGCAGCTCTCCTTCCGCTGGTGAGGAGGTGTCTTCTGGGTGTCAGAGCGGTGCTGCTGCCTTCTCCTCCAGGAGGCGCTCCTCTCAGCTGTCGACAGCCTGCTCCTCCTCAAGGATCCCACGGGTGCTCGGTCTCTGAGGAGCGACCGCAGGGCTCGCAGCACGCTGGCCTTCGTCTCCAAACCGCTGAAACACAAACACAAAGACTTCCAGCTGAAACTCTATGGAGGAACCAGTGTTTAAATAAAGGTCAGGAGGTCATTCAACCACTAAGCTAAAAGGGTAGAATGAAAGAACAGGGGACGCTCTCGAGCTCACCCACAAAGAATGGGGCTTTATGAAGCTATTCACCAAAAAGGTACATTTTGTGGGCTAACCCTTTACCTTCTGGAACTATTCAGAAGACTCACCACACCTGCAGCAGGTGTTTTTTGTTATTTTTAATGATCTCATTGCTTGTTTGTACCTGCTGCACAGCTGGAACACCGTCTCTGGTCGTCCCTCCACCTCAGACCTGCTGTGAACCAGCTCCCACACACATGGGTCCTCAGAACCTGCAGACACAGCACAGTGAGCCCAGACAGTCACAGCGCCTCCTGCTGGAGAGCTGCTGCACCAACACTGCAGTAACAAACCTCACTCTGATTGGTCACTGACCTGTGATGTTGGTCGGTCTGACCTGGACCGCTGAAACTGGGATTAACCACCGGAACCTGAAGGGGTCGAGATCAGCTGATCGAGAGGAGGTCTGTGAGACAGAAACAGGCACAAGTGGAGGTGTTTTATGTGGTTTTAGAAGGTGTTTTTTTCTTTATTCAATGACATCATGTTAATGTGATAACAGCTGAAGAGCCAAATGAGGATGAGGATGTGACAAAGTAATAGAGCATCTCTCCACAACAAGTTTAAAGTCTCTGTGAGCTGATTTTTAAAGAAATGAAGAGGAACCAGCACCCTATGGAAGCCCATTACTGCCAAAAAAACCCAACAACTTTTCATAATGCTTTTGACTTTATATAACAGCAGCTTTTTAAAACTTTATAGTGTTGACATTTATTTAAACTTGTAAATATGATGTTATATCTCATAATTTTGTTTTTAATGTTAAGCAAAATATTTGACTTTAATATTGTCCTTTTTTAAAAAAAAAAAAGTAAAGTATTTTGAAAAATTTTACGTTCAGATTTTGAACATGTAATTTTACCTTCATATCTTTTATTTTAATTTTGAATATTTCTAACTAATATTGACCTGAATATTTTTTCTTTATATCTTAAATGTCACATTTTTTTATTGCACACTGATGTTTTTAATTTTGTAATATTTTATTTTACACAATATTTATTGTTCGTTTATTATTTTATTGTGATGTGTTTTTACTGTATTGTACTTTTTTTTTAAGCTTCTTTTAAGCTTCCTGCTTAATGTCTCATATTTTTTTTACTTTATAAATTTTTTTTACTTTTTAATTGATAGGTTTGACTTAATGTTTTGTAATTATTTTACTCAAAATTTTGATATTTCAGATACTTTGACTTATCTGTTTACTATTATTATTATTATTACTTTATTACTTTTTGACCAAAGAATTATAATTTATTATTTACAATTTATCTACATTTTTTGTGACTGTATTTATTTGTTTATATTGGCACAAATGGGCTCCCACAGCACTGTGATCAGTTGTTGTATAAATCAGGTGATAAAGAATAGACGTGGACTCACCATCCTCTTCTTCAGTTTGCTGTTCTCACGGTAAACCAGGATGACGGCTCGTTTGAACACTGCGGAGACAGAGAGATTTATGTTCTTCTACAACAGTTATTACCTGTGCAGGTAAAGAAAAGTGAAGAAGAGTCTTTACTCACCAAACAGCGTGAGCTCCGGTTCTTTCCTCAGGCGACCCAGAGAGGGCAGAGGGTTCAACCAGACCACCGACGAGTGGACCAGAAACTCCCCCATTGAGATCTCCGTCACCTGAGTATGGAGGAAAAAACCTTCAGTGTATGTGATGTCCACAGGTGATGCTCAGTGTGTGTGTGTGTGTGTGTGTGTGTGTGTTTGTACCTGTTTGTCACCTCCGCTCTGCTCTGCAGCCAGCTGGTCGAACACGCAGCCGTAATCCTCGTAGATCTTCTGCATCTCGTTGATGTGACTCGCCACCTTCTCCATCGCTCGTAGCGCCTCTGAGTGGATGACAGTGGAAGTGCAACCGGTGACAAAACATGTTTATGTATGATAACAAGATCTGATGGCGCCCCCTGTAAACCGCAGTCTTTATTACAGATGCTGTAAACCTGATGCAGTGTACCTGAGTGGGTTGCTTGTCAGGTCGGTTACCTGTGAGGAGTGTGTGTTACCTGTCAGGTGTGTGTGCTCGGGGCTCTCGGCGTCCGTCAGGGACACGAGCTCTCGGAGCAGCAGCGGATACTTCAGGACTCTCTGAACAGGTTTGATCAGGTACGACTCCAGAGAAGACGAGTGCTGATTGGTCGGATTTCTTGCCTCGAGGAACTGCTTGAAGGCTGCGTCTGTTTTTGCTGCGTCACAGATGGTCAGAGTTAAATGTTAAATGTACTTTTGTTTCAGTGAGTTTAAATAATTTAAACAGATGTTTTTGTCTTCGGGGGTCACCTCTTTCCAGAACTTTCTGTACTTTGATGTGATTTGCACAGAAGCCGCTGTAGAGCTTGAAGTGATCGGCGTAATAAAGAAAAGATCCGCCCAATGAGAAGAGGAGTTTCTAATCAAAAACACAGACAAGGTGTGAAAAAAACTAAACTCATTTAACAAGAGAATAAAAACAATAATGCTGTTTAAACATTTAAAATATGAAAACATTTAAATAGAGGAAAAATGTTAACAGCTTAAAATAAAAAATACAGCAAACAATTGAATAAAATATAAAATAAAAAGAAGAGAAATTGTGAAAAGAAAAATATACAAATTAAATATACAAAAATACATAGAAAGAATATATTCTGAATGTAAAAGTGAAAACTAAGTAAATAAATTACAAACAATAACTAGATGAAATAACTAATAAAAATAACAAAAATTAAGGAAAAAAAAAATATAAAACAACATAAAAATAATGTTATTAACTAAAAGATATATGGATTAAAACTAAATTAATAAATATAATATAAAATATAAGAAAAAAAAATTTAACTGAATAAATGAAACGTATACAAGTAGGGAAAAATAAAAAATAGAATAAAACTAAGCAAATAAATAATTTAAAAAATATATGAAATAAAATCAACTGTTAACTAATAAAAAAAATAAATAACAAAATAAATCAAAACCACTATAGGGGCTAATTAAATAACTGGAAATGAAGCCAAATGTCTGAACCAGATAAATAAATAAAATATAAAAAATGTCTGTGTAGGTTCTCAGTCATCCAGGTCATGGTAGTCCTTAAGAGCTTGAAAGAAGGCGACTGGACTTCTTTAAGTTATTTGAAGACAAAAGGTGGAGAGTCCCTGGGACTCTCTACCTTTTGGTTTAGAACTGAAGAATCCTTTTGGATGAAAGGCGAAACGTCTTCAAACAACTTAAAGAAGTCCAGTCGCCTTCTTTCAAGCTCTTAAGGACTTAAATGGAAAAAGTACATAACGAAAATAAAAGAATAAATGATTAAAATTAAAATAAGGTCTGCCTGAACCAGCTAATGGATCTTCACCTTGAACTGTTCGGGGGTTTCCAGGCTGCTGAAGTTCGGACAGGCGGCGATTCGTTCCTCCAACGTTTGGAGGAAAACTCTCTGAAAGTCCAACATCTCCGGCAGGCTGCCAAACAGCGCCTCCATCTGACAGAGAGAAACATTACGGTCAGACTCAGAAATACAACCTGAAGGTGTTTCACTTCTCGTTGACTTGTTTTTACCTCATCCTTACTGAGGAATGTCTCCTTCTGCAGGGGGGTCAGGTAGATGTCAAACAGACAGACGAGATCCTGAAAGAGACCCCAAAAAAAAAAAAAAAAAAAATTTTAAAAATTAATAAAAAAAAAAT
>VUQS01019542.1:24121-35589 GCA_015108495.1 Heterochromis multidens
TCCGAAAAAAAACCCAAAAAAAAAAAAAAAAAAAAATTTAGAAATTCATCAAATTCTAATTTCTTTTTTTTTTTTCATCTAATTAATAGCTGTAATCAAATATGATTTTTTTTTCTGTAGTTTTAAACACAAATTAAACAAAGATTTTAAAGATATAAAAACTTTTTAATACTTTTAAATAATTAATTTGGACAAAATATAAATACAGTTGATTCTTTCTAAATTTGTAATGAAGAAAACACCTGTTTAAACCCATATTCACAACCGTTTAAAACTAAAACTGTACAAGTAATAAAATCATAAATAAGGAAATCTTTATCACTTTATCATCAAACATTTCTATTTTTGTTTCATTTTATTTTAGGACACCTGAAAGCATCTTTGAAAATCACTACTGTTGGTTTAGCATGATATCACTGCCCCAAATATGGTAATATCAGAGGCAGCCAATCAGAAGAAAGTTGGCCTAAAGTGGGAGGAGCTAAAACAGCTTGTTTCAGACAGAGAATGAATTGAGCAGCTGAAGGTCCAGTATAAGATAAAGAAGGATTATTTTATTGTGAATCATGCAAAGCTGCTCTGGTAGAGACGAAGAATAACAACATGGAGCTGGAAATGAGCAGACCAGGTCCACTTTAAAGTCCTGATTATCAATATCATTTGTATTAACAGTAGTACTGCAGTAGCTGCAGTAGTGTTCCTGCAGTATTCCCACCTTGACGTAGGACTTCTCAGTGTCGACCAGCTCCTGGATGACTTTACGCAGACGCTGACACACGCTCAGGTGGGTGGGGCTCACCGGCTGCAGGCTGACCTCTCTGCCGTACGGGTTTTTGGGGATGTCAGCATCTCCTGTCTGGCCTTCTGGAAAGGTCTGGTACAGCGAGTAGACCCGGTCCATGTTCTGGGGGGGAACACGGGAACTGAGAGTCAATTTGAAGTTCAGGACAAAACTGCTGTTCTTGTGTTCAACATTAAAAGAGCAAAACAAGAGAAATCAGATATCAGCTTCTGGTGCTCAGATTTAAATGTTTATAGAGAACAAGATGAAAACAGATCCAAGATATCAGCCATTGGCCAATATTGGCCCTGCTGACTGATATCAGGGGGCGATACTTATGTGATGGTCACATTAACAAATGAACAAATTGTGTGATGAAGAAACTTTTAAAGAGAAAGTATCACTGGAACAAAAAAGGTAAAAAAATAAAATAAAAACAAAAACAAATAAAAATATATTAAGCAACATTTTAAAAACAGGCACCATGGTGGTGCAGTGGTTAGCCCTGCTACCTCACAGCAAGAAGGTCCTGGGTTTGAATCCACTGGCTGGCTGAGCTCTTTCTGTGAGAGGTTTAAATGTTCTCCTTGTGCCTCCATGGGCTCTCTCTCCATTCTCTGGCTTCTTCCCACAGTTCAAAGACGTGCATGCTGCTTTAACTGGTGATTCTAAATTAGCAGTAAGTGTGACTGGTTGTCTATTTCTCTGTGTTACCCTGCAACAGACTGGTGACCAGTCCAGGGTTTACCCTTTCTTTTGTTGTATGACAGCTGGGATATTCTCCGGCCCCACATGATTCTGAATTAGATAAGTGGAAGAAAAAGGGTGGATGGTATCTGCTGAGAAATTCAGTTGGAGCATCTTTTCAGTAGCACCACCCACAGGACAAACTAATCATTTTTTAATCGCACAACTAGTAAAGATGGAAGTCCAGTAGCTGATTTTTGTTCTGGTGTTTATTCACACCTTAACTTAAGCGAGTCCACAAACACTGAGCAGAAATAAAATCTTTGGCCCTGAGTCAGGAGAATGAGGATCAGTGGATCAGCAGATATATCTGGTGGATTTTTGGGAGGTGAAAGTCGGCCGCTGAGCCAGAGATTAACACTGAGAGGAGGTTAAACACACAAATTTGAGCTGCTGAACACCAAACTCCAGACAAACAAACACAAACCTGCTGCTGGTCTGAGTGCTGCTGCTGCTGCTGCTGCTGCTGCTGCTGCTGCGACCCTGACGGAGGACGAGCTGTTAACCAACCAGCCGCCTCATTTATCATCATAATCTGAGCTGCCAGCCTCTAATACAATACTGACAGCCTGATGAATTCAGAGCTCCGATCTGCTCACCCTGCAGCTGCAGAGCTTTTAATAAGAGACGAGGATGCTTCGCTGCACTCTAACCTCCATAAAGGAGAAGTTCCCCGAGATCTGAATCTGAAACTCCACACTTGCCTTCAGCGGAGGGAAAATATGTTTTTAAATGTGGAAAAACATCCAATGAGCAGCGAGCGACAGTCAACTATTCAAGGAGGTGAGGAGCGGTGTTAGATGTTGAAGAACTAAAGACACACCTTCAGTTTTCAGCAAAGCAGATAAAGAACTGAAAGGTGATTAAACCCAGGATATTAATGTGCACATAATACACTCATTAAATGCTGAAACAGCAGCAGCGACTGACTGTTGTTTAAATTAGAAAAATTTTTGAGTCAAAGGTTTAATGGAGTCAAACTAAAACTAACTGAAGAGCTCCAAATCTTTCCTGTCTTTGAGATTCTGTTTCCATCATGAGTGTGCGATTCCTGAAAGGTGGAATAAAATGACAACAAAACCTTTGACTCCATAAACTCTGTCACTTTTTGATGAAAGCAAAACCAAGATTTTTAGGTTCAACACGACGACGCTGTGAGAGCTTTAAAACGAGATCGATCACTTAGTTCATAAAGAATCAGAAGATGTTGTGAAAGCAGAAAATTCTCATGTGAAAAGCAGAACCCGTCAAATGCTTCAGTTATCAGATTATTAATGATTCAGTTTCACTTTTGAGTTCCGGGGAATGTTTTTCTTTTTTCTTTTCTTTTGGTTATACATGAGCACTTGGAAAAAACGAGGTTCAGAAAAGTTGAATCTCTGTTTTTTCAGGATGATTAAATCTGATTTTATTTCATTAACTGGAAACAAGATTGAGCAGAAAATGCTCTCAGATATTCGTCTGTTTCAGGGTCTTGATGTTTCTCAGCAAGGTGAAAAGTTTAAACTCATAATTGTTCAAAATTGTTTAATTGTTTATTTTAACTCGAAATATCTATGTTTTTAATATTTTTAGTTTGGACTTTGGACTGGCTTTCCAGCTCCTCCTGGAGAATCCTGAGCTGCTCTTCATCTGGGTCTCCTACTAAATTGGCAGAGCTCAGAAAACCTCCAAAGGAAGGTGTCCAGGAGGCTCCTCATCAGTCCTGAAGCACCTAAACTGTTGCCTTTAGACATGAAGGAGCAGCTGTTTGACTCTGAGCCACCTTAGGACATGGATGAGTAGGTGTTCTTATTGTCCTACTTTCTGTCTGAGCAGGTACAATAAACTTGAGGGTGCACGGATATCCACCTTAACCCTGTGATAATGAAGTTTATTTAACTTGGACCCTCTCACACGTAAGAAAATCTAAAACTACAACAGCTTTTGATCGCTTCCTCCACACCAAGTTTCAGCTCTATAACAAACCAGCAGCTTGTTTACCAGCAGGATGACGCTGTCGGCGGGATGCCGGCAGCTCAGGCAGCACGCCACCTTGTCCAGGAGCCTCAGCAGCCGCTCCAGAAGCCCCACACTGGGGAACACCTCCCCTCCATCCTCCTCCTCTTCCTCCAGAGTCTCCCAGTCCTCCTCCATTGGCAGCACCCAGCACAGAGCGCCCATGGCGAAGGAGTGGAACAACGATGAAGAGGCTTCAGCTGGGATCAGAGGTCACCTGCGGGGGCCAATACTCGTACCGCCGCCGTCACAGAAGGAGGAGACGGCGGTCAGAAACAACACCTACGAGTGTTCCTCCAAGGAGACGACATTAATCCCTCTGCTCTGACTTTACAAACACACTCCTGACTGTGTAAGCTGGATTATCAGGCTGACCGCAGGTCATGTGACGCAGAAGGGGGGGGGGCTGGAGTTTCAGGAGGAAACAGAGGAGGATTGTGGGAAAGGATTTCTGCAGGTAAGTTTGAGGAGGTTCAGCAGAGGAGCCAGGGTAACAGCTTTTACTTCAGGAACCAATCAAATCAGACTTTTAAGTGTCTCATATCCTCATAAAACTCACACACACCTCCTGCTGGGATGAGGCTGGCGAGTGTGATTTTATATGACGGGGTTATCAAAAAAATAATAATTTAAGAGAAAAGGAGGCTTTGTTATCAATTCTGTGCACAATCATTTAAAAATAATTCCAGATGTTCTAAATGACACCTCAGACCAACACAGACTGAAGCTCACCTGTTCTGAGGGCTCGGCGTCCTCAGGTATCCTCGCCGAAGTGTTGTTGAAAACAGGAGGCAGGACGCCGTCTGACTCAGTGATGACAGACGAATCTGTAAGATCAGTAAGAAATGTTTCATGGTGACTTTTTCTCTTCTGAATTTAAAGACATTCAGAACGCTGCTGCTGCTTCTTTGGTCTCATTTCACGGCTGCATCAAAGCTGCATTAACCTCGCTGTGATCTTTACTGGAGAATTCCTAACACAGGCTGAACCATCTGCAGGCACTTTCCCCAGAATTCCCAGGGGGAAATGCCTCTGTGCTGCTGCTCTAACTCTATCTGACAGAGCATCGACTGGCCTTCAGAATAAAAGCCTTTGATTTAAAACACATTCAGTTAAGAGATTAAAGGTGAGGTAATAGTTTTAAAAATCTTTAGGTGAGAATCTTTCTACATTACTTCCGATCATATTCACATGTGAAGGTAACTCTGATGATAATTTTTTGGTTTATTTTTACTTTACTACCATTTTTATTGTGTTGCAGCTGTTAGCTGGTGCTGTGATTGATTTCATATCATTTTTATTTAACGTGTGCTTTGAGCTCAGGTTGTTTTACATTTGTACAGTTTTGTTACGAGCTCATGAGTTATCTGTGAAACAGGAATGAAAGTTACAAATAGTAGAATCAGCTGCAACTAAATGGCTGAATATGTATTTAAATTTGGAAATCTGCTTGATATAAATGTGAAACCTGTCTGAATTAATATGATTTGACTGGAAATGTGCTTTAAATAATCAGGCTATTTCTGCTCTACCTGTGGTCCAGGTCTGAAGGTTTGGGGGGGCTGGTGGTTGGCAGCTGGGGTCGGAGGGGTTAGTGTGGTCGGGCCAGATGTCGGCAAGTTCTTCAGGGTCAGGCGACTCATCCCTCCTCAGCAGCAGCTGCAGCTTCTGGTGCCTGAAGAGACTCTGCATGAGGTCCAGGTCCAATCCAGATACAGCAGCTCCATTCACAGCCAGGACCTCGTCTCCGGCCCTGAGGCCTGATGGGAAACAGACGCAGAGGGAATTTGTTTACAGAAAGCAAGAAAAATGAAAGTGCGTAAAGTATGAACAGAATTTGTGTCTCAGAGATTCACAAAATAAATATTTGATTTAGTTTTATCCAAACTTAAACACAGCGCCCTCTGCTGGATAAATAGGACACTTTCAAAGCTGCTCAGAAACTCAGCAACTCCCTGTAAATAAAACCTGAAACCTTTCTGTGGTTTTCTCATAGGATTCACATGTTTTACCGTCTCTGGCTGAAAGCCCCACGGGGTCGACCTCGCTGACGAAGACGTGACTTTTTCCCGCTCCATCCACATGACCCGTCACCGCAAAACCTGCAGGGTCACAGGGGGACAAGAAGATAACAGGTAAATATATTTATTACTTTTCCTCTTAGACATAAATCATGACCTTGTTTTTCTTCATGGTTTTTATGAAAAATGTTTCCCAATTTTTGCGCTTTTTAAGAACCAGAAGCTTATAACCAAAAATCTGCAAATTCCAGTTTAGTTTATCCAACCAGCTGCTCAGAGAAGTCACGTGCAGAGTTTTTCTTTCTCACCGAAGTCTTTGTGGCCATCGGGGCGACAGATGTTCAGAGTTAAAATGCCAACACCTGGAAGCTGCTGCTCATCATACAACTGAAAAACACAGACAGGACAGTCAGCGGTGAGATTAACTTCACAAGAATCACGAGAATAAAAATCCAGTAATTACAGTAATATTTCACTCTGCAGGTTAACAGAAAAACATACAAAATAATACAGAGTGAGACTGATATATGAGCAGATAAATAAATCTGCAGATAAATATACTTTCAATCAGCTGATTTATCAGCTGACTGCAGGTATATCTGTGTTGATAAGTGGAGTAAAGTAGTAATGTAATAGTCAGTCTCATCTGTTAAGAGTCCTGGTCACAGAAAAAAATGGAGCTAAAGGATTTTTATTAACGTTGTTTTTTTTAATGAAAAACAGCAACTACATCATTGCAGCAGATCAGATTTTGATAACTCATGAATCCAATATGATAACAGTTACCAAGTAGTTGTAACAACTAGAAAAAATGAGAAAAACAAAACAACAAACCTTCATTACAAACCGCACAGAAACAAGCAAACATACAGAGAAAAAAAACACAAAGAACCAAAGAAAACTTTCAAAGACACAAAAACTGTACAGAGCTCATCGGTGACCATAGAGGGGAACATATTTAAGGCCTAGAGTGTGCTCACTGATTTACTGTTTTACTGTTACCAGACGCAAAAATCTGCTTTGTGTGCACAAAACTCATTCCTACATCACTGATTAATTTGTGAACCAGTTAATCAATAATGGGAACAATTGTGTCATGTGCAGTTAATGTTGGACACTGAAATCTGAGCAAAATAGGATGCTGAGGATTACCTTCAAGTTGTCCGAGTTGATTTGAGTTAAGCAATGGAGATGATACTATCATTACATACTATTATTTTCAAGATGACTGTGCTAATAATTATTTTTGTAGCGGTAATAGAATCATACACCTGATATTTGCCAGTAAAACAGAGATATTTTGAATGTTTCCCAAAGTTTAATCACAATAATCTGTGTGTGTCTCATGATTCACTGTCACCTTTTTGCTGCATACAAAAGATCTGCGTATGAGATTTTATGATGAAAGGGATGTTAATAAGGCCAGCAGTTTTCAGAAATTGTGAGTTTTCATGGTGAACATTAAAGACACACCTGCAGAGCTGCAGAATGACCTGGAGGGGGCGCTGCCTCCATCTGTTTGGGAACAAAGTCCAGATTCTGCAGAAGAAACACAGATAAAGAATTTTTGTTTTAAATTAAACTTCAGCAAATTTAACTTTTGACTCATCAATACGAGTTCCACATAACATGAAAAACATTAAACTGTAAATAACAGGACACAAAAACCCACAAAAGGAAAAGAAAGAACGGAAGTGACCCACAGGCTTTATGATAACATCCAATAATTATAACTGATAAGGTTATATAAGATCTAATCATTAGGAACATCAATAAATGCGGATTCACTGAAGCTTTAAAGGCAAAAACAATAAAATTATAAAACATAAGCATGTGAATCTTAAAATTCAAACTTTCTCCGGAGCACTTAAACACCATAACAGAAAAATAGGAACAGCCTGCTTTATCACAGCTGAAGAATCCTGAGCTCTGATTGGCTGAAAAGTTCACAGGAGATGAAATGTGGAGACAAAAAGGAAAAAGAGGAGAAGCAGCAGCAGGATGCAGAGGAGACGCAGGAGGAGATTAAAAGGAGCAGAAGAAAGAAGACAGAGGTCATGTGTCAGCAGGAGGTGGGGTGGGGAGGTCGTGTGGAGAGCAGAGGAGGTGTGGGAGTCACCTCCTGCCTCCTGTGAAGGATTAACTCCAGAACAAAGAAATTCTGGGAGAATAAAAGACCCTCAAAGCTTTTAATCCTCAAACACCTCCTCCTCCACCTCTTCCTCCCGCCTCCTCCTCTGTAGGAGTACCAGCAGGCAGCAGGTCACTCTCAAGCAGCTGTGCAGCTAAACAAACTGTCTGAATCCTCTCCTCCTCCTCCTCCATCCTCTCAGCCTTTCTGCTCTCCTTTCACATCCTCTGTTTGTTCACCTCCTCCTCCTCCGGGAGTTTGATGGGTGACAATTTTAAACAAAATATCAGTGTTTGGACACCGTGCCACATCATCTTCCAGCTTTTTGCTCCGAAATCTGAGTGGAGTCTTCTTTTTCTCTTCTCTTTTCTCTGAATGTTGTTTCTCTGTGTGCTACATGTGAGGAAGGACAACACTGGAATGTGCAAACGCTGGTGCAACTTTCTTAGAATAAGGTTATAATTTTTTTTTCAGTCATTAAAAGAAAACTGATATTGTGTAATTAAATGTAAAGCAGAGATGACCCAAAAGTTAATACAACAAAACTAAAACAGCTCCAAGTCCTCAGATTAAAGGATTTGCTTTTCTCTGCTGTACATGAAGGTAAACTGTCTGAACTTCAGAGGAGCAGACGAGACGGTGTGGCGACAACACACACACACAGAGTCATGAGTCAGGACAAACTAAAAATATGCCCTCACAGTCTATATTTAAACTTAATTAAAAATGATAAAAGACTCAGAATGTTTAATTCTGTTCTGCATTAAAACCAAAATTAGCCCGAGGGAATCATGGGAAAAAATGAGGGGGTTGAGTTGCATGAAATTACAGGTTTGTGGAGCCGGAGCGGTAATCACAGCAAAGGCGCCGCCGTCAGCCTGGAGTCTGGGACCACCGACTGACACTGAACACATCATCAACACTATCATCATCGAATAATAATTTATTTCCTTTACACCACCTTACAGCATCCATAACAGGCATGAAATGTGGTCTTAAGCGGATGTAAATGGACGGCTTGTGTTACAGTTGGACACACAGTGAATCACATGATGACTGTAGAGCAACATTTATCCAGGAAAGATTCGTCAGTACATAAACCTTTTCTGTTTTCTGGAAGGAATAAAGGATTTTACAGTAATGACCCACCCCTCCCTCCCTCCCAGACACAGCGGTGAGGTGGAGGCGGCGAACTCCGGTAAGTGTTTATCTCCTGCAGAGTCGACACAGCAAGCAGCAATCAGCTCCACATGTCCTTCAGTGAAGCAGCTCCGCTGGTCGGGACTGCCCGGAAACCACAGCCTGTATCATCAGATCTGATCTGGGAGCAGATCCATGATGGAGATCCAGCTTGCACAGAAACATCTGTGCGGCTACACGCCTCCTTTCAAGAAGCGCTCCGAGGACACCGCAGCTGTTTGACCACAAGTGTTCAACTTAAAGAACAAGCTCACAGTTTTTAAAGTGAAACAGGTTCCAGGGGCAGGTCTGACTACAAGCATCTTCATCAAGGCTAAAAAGATCTCAGTGTAAGTGATGGGGTGGGGGTGGGCGGGTGCACAGAAAAATGAGAATCATATGAAGAAGTTAAGTGGAAATCTATTAAAAAGCTCTTTTTGTGTTTCCGAGTTAAGCTGGAAAACAATATCTGAATTACCAAAACCTGCAGTTCCTCTAACGTCCACTTGAGGCTTCAGCAGTGAGTCAGTCCCCATAGACTCCCATGTTAAAATGTCCAACTTCACAGCAGAAATTAACATGTTTACCGCCTGCTACAAAATACTCTTTTGGTCTGTGTAGCTAATTTCCCCCTTCATAGCAACTGTACGGGGGCAGAATGCTTTTATAACTCACCTGTTTAAATTTTATAAAGGCTTAATGTTTGCATTATTAGGGGCGTGGCCTCTTTGACTGACAGGTGGATGCAAGGCTTCACCTCAGCTAACTGGAGTCTCTGAACTGGACCTCTGGACCGTGTTTGTTCTGTTGGAGCCTTTTGGATCATTTTTAATGCAATTATCTAACCAAAAATATGGCTGCTGTGCGCTTAATTGTACTAACAGACTGTCCAAGAAGTCTGAGCTCTAGTTCTGGATGTTAGTTAGCACTAATTAGCAGATATCAGTGTCTGTGTGATAGTCTATGGATGCAGCTTGATAACCAAGCTAACTAGCATTACCTGATAACTGTCACACCCTGTTGTCCAAATATGGTCACTTCTGGCTCAAACCCCCCCAAAAAAAACCAGAAACAAAAAAACCCCAGAAGTGGCCAAAATGGCAAATTCAATGCTTCCCAATGGGAGTCCACAAACCAATGAGGGACATACCCCAGGTTAGTATAGAGGGACTACAGGAATGCTGGTAGAAAGTGATTATTGAAAGTGTTTTATCTAAAATATCTCAGTACATCCAGGATCGCTTTTAACCTTGTTGGAAGTAGGAAAACATGACCTAAGCTACACTAAAGGTTAGATCTGTCCACATACTTTTGGCCAGCTATTGTGCTTTTGTTGACTCAGTAACAACACATAACAAATGATGTTTTCTCAAGTCAATAAAATGAAATTTAACTATGGGTATAGCAGCTCAGGAGGCTTTTATTTTGCCTTAAGTTCATAAAATTTACTTTAATCTGTGTTTAAAACCAGGAAAATGAATTTTGGTAATAAAAATGTTCTCATAAAGTGAACAATTTATGACTTTCAAGAACAAGACATTATACAAAAAGCACTCTGAGCTCTCTGACTGGTCAGTTTTGTATAAGATGAAGTAAACAACTGACTGATTAGTCGTTCAGCTCAGAGCAGGACTTAAATCAAACTGTGGAAACAAAGACCATGTGGCTGGAATTCCCCACGCCAAATCAAGGTGTCCACAGACTCTTGGCCACAGATCAGACACAGCAAAGTGAGCGTCACTGCTTGGAAGCATCCGTCAGTGCCTTGCTCGAGGGTAGGAGGGAGCAGGTAAGATGCTGAGATCCTGCAGACGCTGCAGCTCTGTGAAATCATTAAACAGTTTTTCCACTGAGAGCGCATGTCGGCACGTTCGTTCAGCGAGAATCCGAGCCAAAGCGCTGACAGATTTATCCTCCGGACTCCCAGACTCCCAGAGTCCAAAAATAACTTGCTGTTTATCAAGAGGGGACCTTCAGGAGCCGGGCATGATGGGAACTTCAACTGGATGATGCACTGAGGAGAGGCCTAAAATTAGCCCCATAAAGACGGATTACAGCACGTGAGAGCAGGTTTTTTCTGGGCTTTTTGCCCTTTTTTGGAGCTCAGAGAGAGATGACAAGAGGAGGGAGGAGAGAGGTACGACTGAAGACGATCTGATTATGTTGTTTGTCCAAGTTAAATGAGTTTAAAAGATTTCAATATGACAGAGAGGGATAATATTTACTAATGAAACTCCTCTCTGTTTCAGTGGTGAATATTTTACTTTTTCCTGCAGCACATTTATCAGTTTAAGTTATAAGTTACTTTTTAATAAAGTTTTCATACCAAAGTAAAACATCTAAATTTAATACATTTATTTTAAATATATCCAACATGCTGTTCCCGGCTCGGCGGGGCGGTCTAATACCTGGGGAGCTGAGGGTTTGCCGCTCCTGCCCCGTCTGTTGAGTCCATCCAGAACCTTGAGGGAGGATGGCAGACCTCTCCTCCTGTTTCCTCCCGACAGCGACCGACAGCGCCGCTGCAGCGTCACCTCGTCTCGACTGCACACCTGTGAGAGTCCAAAGTGGCAGAGTTACTGCGTGAGTGAAGTGCAAAGGTTTTATTTCC
>VUQS01019543.1:1667-15748 GCA_015108495.1 Heterochromis multidens
AAAATCACGGCGCTAAACTTCCCTTCCCGCGGCCGCCGCCGCTGCTGTTCCTGCGGGCGCAACGCACCCAACACACACTTCCACACGCACGCACACACATCCAACACACACGCACCGATGCCCCTCTGGTGGGAGCAGGAAACTTGAACATGCAGAGGTTTCTTTCCCTCCTTCCTTCAGTCCGATTGAAGTGGAGGTTTCATTCCAGTCCATCGACGTCCATTTAGTGAGCTCGCTCCAACTTTGAGGCGTCCGCAGAGCGACGAAACGGCCCAATAAGCCTCGTTACTGTCTCGGGATGTAAGCGTCGGATGAGCTGATGATGCTAAAGCCCATGATTATTGTTATTATCGGACATGCTTGGCCCGTGGAGCGCCTCTGGTTTGTCATTTCCACTGGATGCGTTAAAGAGGCTCTGCGGGCTTGTCACTGAGGAGAGGGAGGAGCGCAGAGATTTAAAGGTGCAGAGCTGACGGAGATTCACAGGAGCTCAGTGTAATTTCACAACCTACTATCCATTCATTGATACTCTGTAGCCTATACTCTAACTTTGAATAAAAAATGGCCGACTTAGGGCGAGAAATCTACAAATTAAAGTCTCACTTTAACTTCTATATAAATGCCTCTTGCGTTTGTGGAAACCTGCATCCTTTGAGTTTGTTACAGCAACATTTTTATTTATTTATTTTTTGCTTTTTAAGAGTTTAGTTGTGAATATAACCTTTAAAACACGTCCCCTGCGGAACCATGAATGATATTTTAGGGATTAAAAGTGTATTCCTGAACCATTCCCCTGGTGTTTTCCTTTTTTAAAACGTCAACTTTTTCTTTTATCCCAAAGGACTTTGTGCCATGATTATTTTACTGTTTTAACTGTCAATGAAGGTTCAGTCCTTTAAGCAAACGTGCTCAAAGTTAACTTATAACTATTGATAAAATAGTTATATAGATAAAATTTAAGCTTTTAAAAGAATGTTGTAAGGTATCCACTTCATTAGGGACACTTTCACATTTGTAGCTGTACTTCTATAAAGTTTAATTTTATGATGCCTGCTGTCATAGACCTGTAATAAACACAGTAGTGAATGTTCATATTTTAGAGCTTTGTAAAGATAATCATTGTGGCAGGCCTGTTGTATTCGACCGATCATTGAGTACATTATTACAGGTATCAGTTTTGAAGATAAAGCTACAATCTATAGATTAGGCTGTATCATGGAAGTGCTTGATTTTAGATGGCTGACGTGTCAGCAATGTTTCCATGTTTGCTGTGTAAATACTTGTTTAACATTTATGTTAGGTCATCTCTAAAGAAAGAAATTTAGATTTACCTCAATTTATTCAGATTTTATAAAATTCATACCACCTTGACACAAGCACATTTACTTGAAGGTGAATATGTTTATTAAAAAAAAAAAAAAGATTTCTCACAGATAGTTTCTAATTATCAGAGTTTCACCCAAAAGCAATGTAACTAAAAATGCAATGTTGTGTTGCCACTGGGGGTCTTTCTGTGCTTAATGAGTTCATAAAACTAAATCAAAGTACATCTACATCTATCAGAGCACTTTCCAGAGGGGACTGTAAAATTCCCCTCGGGAAAAGTACTTTTGGGCAGTCAGATTTTTCTTTTAGAGCGTCACATACTTGGAATACAACACCCACAGAAATAAGGGACATAACATTCTTTACTTCTTTCTCTAAATAAATAAAACAGTGATTATTGGATAATCAAAGATATTATGATTTGAAGTAGTGTCACTAAATGTCCTTGATTCTAATGTGTTTTTGTCCTTCTTATTTTATATAAGTAATCTTAATGTTTGATCTTTAATATGTTATATAGGTATGTGTTTTATTTTACATATGTTTCTGTCTTAATTATGCTCACATGCCTCTGTATTTTTGGTTTCATTGATTAATTTAATGTTAATGAAACCTGTCAGGGACTGCAGATGAAAATTAGCCTGTGTGGCTAAATCTGGCATATTTACATGATGAATTTAAGTGCTCATGGTAATTAATATGCATTGTACCTTTTAAATAAACATAAACATAAACACTTTGAAAACACATCAGATCTCAATGGGGGGAAAAAAAGTAATGCTGGATATCTATACTGACATGGACTGGGTAATGTGTTTGGTATGAAAGGATGCCACATCGTTTGATGGAAATGAAAGTGATCAACCTACAGAGGGCTGAATTCAAAGACACCCCAAAAATCAAAGTGAAAAAATTATGTGGCTAGTCCATTTTGCCAAAATTTCAATGTTGCAACTCAAAATGGTACTCGGTAGTTTGTATGGCCCTCATGTGCTTGTATGCATGCCTGATAATGTCAGGGCATGCTCCTAATGAGATAACAGATGGTGTCCTGGGGGATCTCCTTCCAGATCTGAGCTCCTGAACAGCCTGAGGTGCAACCTGGTGGCGTCAGATGGACCGAAACTTGTGCACCAGGAAGAACCCAGGACCCACTGCACCAACGTTGGGTCTGACAGTAGGTCCAAGGACTTCATCCCGATACCTTCTGGTATTCTATGGCAAATGCCAATTGGGCTCCACAGTGCCGGGTAGTGAGCACAGGGCCCACCAGAGGACGTCGGGCCCTCAGGCCACCCTCATGAAATGTGTTTCTGATTGTTTGGTCACACCAGTGGCCTGCTGGAAGTCATTTTGTAGGGCTCTGGCAGTGCTCATCCTGTTCCTCCTTTCACAAAGGAGCAGATACCTCCTGATGGGTTAAGGACGTTATACGGCCCTTACGAGCTCTCCTAGAGTAACTTCCTGTCTCCTGGAATCTCCTCTATGCTCTTGAGACTGTGCTGGGGGAGACACAGCAAACCTTCTGGCAGTGGCATGTATTGGTGTGCAATCCTGGAGGAGTTGGACTACCTGTGCAACCTCTGTAGGGTCCAGGTATCACCTCATGCTACCAGTAGTGACACTGACCCTAGCCAAATGCAAAACTAAACAGTCAGAAAAGATGAGGAGGGAAAAATACCAGTGGCCTCCACCTGTAAAAGCATTCCTGTTTTGAGGGCTGACTCATTGTTGCCCCTCTAGTGCACCTGTTGTTAATTTCATTAACACCAAAGCAGCTGAAACTGATTAACAACCACCTCTGCTACTTAACTGACCAGATCAACATCCCAGAAGTTCAATTCACTTGATGCTATACTCTTATTAAAAAGTGTTCCTTTAATTCTTTTGAGCAGTATTTATAAAGAGCATTTCCTCAGTCAGCATCCAGCTGTTTTTGAAAATATTTTGTTGATTTGTGCACATCAGGATGATATCCCTGCTGCAGCAGCCAAGGATGTGGAACTGCTAAACCATTTCCAGCCTTTTTCATATTCAGCAATATAGGTGTTGGATATCTCCACTTATCTAGCTCAGTGTAAATCCAGCCAAGTCTATTATCCATAAAGCTATAATGATGACATCCAAATACCCACAGTTGGGGTAACAATGATATGATACTAATTTTAAGTTATTTCTTTGTTTTGTTATTGATTTTTTAAGTTTTATTTTGCTGTTTACACTGCCTTAAGGCATTGTAAAACCTACACAGCTTTTTATGTTTTTATGCACTGCCCACATTTAGCCAACATATTATAAATGATGAAAGAAATGACTAATCATTTACAGTATACAACAGTGAGCACAGCCCTCTTTGTGTCACTTAACTATTAAAAAATTCAAAATGTATCACCTCTTAATAACTAACTTTTAAGTAGAATATTCCCTGAATAATCAGAAACAAATACTTTGGAAAGACTATATTGAAAATACAGGTCCCTAGGTAGAAACTCAAGGTAGCTAAAGTGAATATATCTGCATACAAATCTGCATACTGAAGCAAAATAGAGTACTTCTGTAATATCTAATTAGCCCAACTGCATTAAAATGGTTATAAAAAAACACTCATGACAACACCGGACCACTGGGCTGTGTCCCACTGCATGTTTGCATCATGGCTTGAAGTGGAGAAGAATAGCCAGAGGAATTTTTAAAAAATCTGACTGTAAGACTTCACAAAGATAGAAAAGAATACAGAAGGATGTGTGGCCACCTTCAGATCTGTGATACTAATGAGGAGGTATAGAGTGATCATAGTATCAAGCTGTAGTGGCTGTCCTCCTAAAATCACACCAGGGACACTTTGATCAATCTGGCTGTGAAAAGCAGATGAGTGAGAGCTTTCAAATTTGCACAGAGGTTATTAATGGAAATCAGTTTCTGTAACTGCTCAAAGAGGGACAGTCATCTTCTGTAAATGATATCCAAGAAAAAAAAAAACCCCAACTTTTTCCTATTTGACACAAAACCCCAAAACTAAAGGTTGCTAAAGAACATGAATAATGGACGCACATTCTTTGGTCAGATGCAGCGTGTTTGGCTCGGACATGACCTGGACCATCACACTGAATATATACTCCTGACACTGAAGAATGTAGACGGGAGTGTGATGATACAGAGCTGTATGAGTTTCAAAGGTGTTGGGGAGATGGCACGGCTCTGTTGTCTTACAGGAAGTGAGCCCTGGGTTTGAATACCGACTAGGAAGTTAGCACGTTCTCTCCTTGTGTGGGTTTTCTCCAGAAGCTCCATTTTCTCCTGCCATCACAAATGTGCCAGTTTAATTCTGAATGCCTTTGGATTTAGCAAAATACTGGCTGACAAAATGACTCCCAGTCTCCTAAGGCCTGATAAAAGTAAAACTGTAATTCCAGCTTAAAAGAAATCCAAAGCACACTGTACAATCATACAGGAGTTTCAAAAGAAGAAAAAGGTAAAAACTATGACCTGGACAAGTACGTTGCATGACTTGAATCCAAAAGAACACCTTTGGAGTATTTAAATGAGAAATGTAAAGTGATGCAAACCCTCAGCAGAACAGCAGAAGGTCTCTCCTGAAATTTGGGAACCACTGGTATCCTCCACGCTGAGGAAGACTGTCATCAAAAATATGCGAACATATCGATTATTTAATGAAAAAAAAAAAAAAGATTTGAATCTCAGTAAAGAAGGGTAGTACTTAATTTTTCTGAACTCGCTTTTGTGGCCCAAATATTTGTCCAATATTTATTTTTGGCAATTAATGAATTACTAACCTTCTCTGGATGATCCGTGCCATTAATCACTGCTAACTGTAAATAGGATAAAGACTGATATGGTGCATTTTTGTTCTTCTTATTGACACAAGGTCTCATGGAGGTGTTATGCAGGGCATTCTTCCATCTCTAACAGCTCGCTGGTGTACCTGCTATACTAAACAAACCGTCACTACGTTTCACCATGAATGACCTAATAAGGCATCAGCAGGTTGTGACAGAGGCAGAGAAGGGGAAAAGAGGAGCGTTTGATTTCCTCACAGCTGCAGAGAGGAGGAGTGGGGGATGCACCAGCTGCAGACAATGACTCTTTATCCCCCCCAGTGACTTACACACAAACACACACTCACTCACTAACAAAACACAAACACTTCCATACACACACACAAACTTTAGGGCTCTTGTGTTTCCACTCCCTTCATGGACAACAGGGTCTCTGAGCGAGTGTGGAGCTGCACTGCGTGTTTTTGTTTGTCTACAAACTGCTCTCCAATAGTAAACAAAGCTATCATCATTTATTTTGATAATTATAGCACTATAATCTGAAACTTTACTCATTATGGAGTTCTAACAGAGCTTATAATTTGTTGCAGAAACTCAACAAAATGGGTAGATAGAAAGAAGAGCTGTTTGAGATCAGTTCACTGCATGTCACGCTGTGCCAGAAGCACATCAGAGTCCCTTTCAATCTGTTAAAACTTACTTTAGGACGTTAAAAAGTAGATACTTAAACAAATATTGCATTTTGCAGTTGTTTTGTTGGCTTTTAGGACTGGTCTAGCATGTTTATTGAAGAAATCGCCTTTGAGTCATCATGTGTCCACACATTATCAACTCTTGTCTGTGTAGGTTCAATTATCCAGGTCATGGGCGTCTTAAGCGATTGAGCTGAAGGTAACTGGCTTCTTTTTAGGTTCATGGAGACATTGCAACTTTCATCAGAGAGGCTTCTTCAATTTTAAAAGCCAGTGGGGAGTCTCAGGTATTTATGCTGTGTGCCTTTTACCTTGGAATTTAGATTTCGAAGCTGGGAGTGAAGCTGTGAAAGTAACAGATGCAATGCCTGTCCCCCCCCAACTTGAAAACCACTGCAGCACATTCATGAATAGAGCCTGGTTGGTCCTCTGTGCATAGCCTATTTAGTGAGTCACAAATATACAACAGTGTCAGAGTTACAGTTTTACTATTGCTTATGTTCGCTGCTGCCGTCTTGAATCACAAAGTTGGGGTTGGTGTGGCTTCTAAGTGGGAAGTCCAACTTGAGGGGGCATTCCAGCCAAAAATTCTGACTAGAAACTCTGGATTTCTGACTCCCCACTTCAGATAGAATGCAGCATTCATCCCTAGTGGGCTTGTGAACTTAGAGGTGGTCCTGAGAGTCACTGACTCACCCTGCCATCATGTGAGTTATTAAGGTCACATGGGTCAAAGTGTGAGTGGGGGTTGAAATGCCTGGGAAGGGATCTCAAGACTGCATTATAGGTGGATGATAGTAGGTGTTGGTGTAGGCCACCACATCTACAGTAAAAGGAGAAGGGACTCTTTTTTCAGGATGCTAATGTTCAAATTTTGACAGAGAAGACAATGGCTTCAGAGGGGAGTTAAGGAGGCCACTTATGTGCAACTGGAATGACCATCGCTGAACAGAGTGGGTGACCTACGGACACAAACTATCTGCCACGTATGACAGACTCCTGATATTCCTTCCAGTGAGTCTTTCTTGTTGAGTCAACTGAATTCTCTTTTCTTACCCCTCCCAATTCAAGTGCATAATCCTATCTAGGGTTAGACTAAAACATGTTTTAGTCAGCCAAGTGAGATCAAAAACATTAAATCTAGACTGTACCCCATAATGTACTGTTTGTGTGAAAAACATTGTTTTGTACCCACTATACTTTAACATATTTGAATAATATCAACACTTAGTAATATATCAGGAAAGAAAAACAGATATGTATGTGTACAGTATTTACTCTGTAAAACTTCGTGAAAGGAGTCCGAAACAAGTCGATGAGTCAGTGAAGCTCACTTCTGTTCGATGACATTGATACTGAGATGAGTTGTTGTGGACATCCTGACCTTTCTGTCAGTAAGCGCTGCTGTTTTTGCCGCTGTTAGCTGCTGTTAGCCGGCGTTAGCCTCTGTTTATCAGGCAAAGTATAATTTTTCTTGACACTCAAGCCTTTAAATAGCTGGCATAACGTTAGCTTATAACCAGCTGTTGTTGTTATTTAGCCGGATTCTCAGCTGTCAGGAGACGGGAGGGTCACATGTCAAATCTGCTGACAATAAGTAACTGTGACAATATCAGGAATAAATAAGCATGTTTTGACACTTTTTCATGTGTTAGAGCCCTGACTTCAGTTTAGGAGATGAGGCTTGAGGTGAGAAGGAAGAGGGTGACATTTTATTAAGATGCTGGTCGCGTTGTCTCTTTCCTTTCCATTTCTGCTTTTTTGTAGAAAGGGACCCCTTCTTAAATGATGAAACATACTGTAGGTATAAGCCTACATATCTTGAGTCTGAAGGTGCAGACACGAATTAAATTTTGGTCAGTCTCTAGCCACATACATAAAACATGATTAGGTGAAACTGTAATGTATTCAAGGTGGCGGGGCAACATGGCAACTTTCACAAACAGGCCCCCGCTACCATGTAATTTTAATGGATTCATTCTAAGTTTATGAAATACATTCCTTTTTTTAATTAAATTAACTCAAAAAAAGACTGACTGTCCCTTTAAGGGAGAATACAGGACAGAGGTTAACAGTGCAGCTGTGTTGGCTGTAGGACAAAAACAAAAAGAATTAATTTGGCTGCACTTTTACAATTTTAATAGTCATCTGTTCAAAAGCACACAATTTTTTCTTCCTTCATCTGAGGCCTTCCCACTTTAAAACTAGTGACTCAGGGCTAGAGTTAGAACATTTTTGTAGTTTTCATTAGATTTAAAAAAAAAAAAAACTGTATTTAGTTTAACATTTTCGTTTTCAGTTCAGTTAAGTTTCAGTTTGTGTCAGTTTTACTGTTTTCAGCTTAGTTTTTACTGTTTAAACAAGTAAAATTTCAGTTTAGCTTGTATTAGTTTCTGTTTAACATTTGTTTTAATTTTAATTTGTGGTGCTTTTCTCAGATGCAAGATTTAAGGAAGTTCAGAACAATCACATAGATACCCCATTCTCACTACTCACATGCACTAATTCTTCCTCATACTGACTGATTATTTATTTTAAGGTCTAGTTTTTATTTTTTTCAGTTAATTAAAATCTTTTTTCACACTTAGTTTTAAATTTTGGTTTAGTTTTAGTTAACTGTTGTACTCTTGCTCAGTGCTTCCACCCAGAAGATGACTGAGACAGATGTAAAGGTACAAAAACAAGTTCATGTAGGGACTTAAATGTGTATCACAATGACAAGGCTCATTGGAAGCTTAACTTACCATTGTGAAACTACTTGCTCATGCATGCATCAACAGCCCTTAATCCGCCATACTGGAAAGCACAGGGGCTTTCATATTCGTTATGTACACATATTTTCTGTTTCACAATACCTCTTGTGTATGCCAACACCATGCACTTTTGGAAAACTAGATTCATCTGCCGCTGAGGGGGATTTAATAAGCATTATTATTTGAAAACATTTAAATGAAATATGAAGAAAGGTCAAATATATATATATATGTATTCGAATAGCCAATTCAAAGACAAAACAAACAAAAGAGAAAAAAAGCAATGTATGCAATGTGATTTTATTTGGTTTTGACACACAGCCTTTACTTATGGAAAAAAGATTGGAGAGGCCTTAATTCCATCTTAATCTATTCTCCAGAATGGTAATGCAGTTTTCTGAAGCACAGTGTTGAGATGAGTGCAGAGTCCCATCTGAAAATCAAAAGCTGGCCTATGATTCATATAATTTGACACTTCTGTATGAAGTACTGTTTCTCTGAATGAAAAGTCACATACTGAAAATATTACACAAATCCATGCACAATCTAAAAAACAAGGACAAAGATAAATCCTATCCTGTGACAAATCTTGGGAGGGAAAGTGTTGACTTAGCTGTGATCCACAGAAACAAAACAGGTGTGGAGCATGCATTTGAGTAGTGCATTTCTTCATCCTGAAGAAAAATCTGCTTGTATATACAAGTTTCATAGAGTGATGGATCTTTTATTTCTGAAATTAAACTTCAATTTGCTCAGAAATTGGTACGTATCTTCAGTGTTTTCACTGGCAGATTGTGAGCTACCTCAGGCTACTAATTGCCATTAAATGCCACTTTACTGCGACGACAATTCAAATCACAGTTCGATTTTAATAAATTTCAACAGCAAAAAAGGGCAATTCTTGCTGTGAAAAGAAAGCTAATTGGATATTTGTGGTTCATCTGGGCTTTTGTACACAAGAACAATATTAAAATGATGATTTCCAAAGCAGAAAATATTCTTATAAACTGGGAAATTACCCTTGACTGTATTCAGTTGTCAGAAAAGTACCTGTAACAGGCCCAGAGATTTAAATGTAATGTTCTCAAACCTGAATTGCAGTTGTTTATTAAGAAAAAAAAATAATTCATTCTTATTATAAAGGATTTGTAGTGCTTCCCTGATAAAATCTACTACTTTTTATCTCTTTCCCTGGGGTGCATATACAACGTTATGATGATGTAAATTCTCCCCCTTTGTTCCTACAGACACCGAACACACCAACTTGGCCCTAAGATGTGGGTATTGCTTCTGTTTAAGGTCTTGTTAAGACAGACTGTGGTTTAAACCCACTCACCTCAGTGATGGAGTGAGGTGACCACCCCTCTCTCATGCTAGCAGTGGCATTTCCTCTGCTGTTTCCTTCCCCCCAAAACACACAGGTTGTCTACACATAAAAACAGGCCTGGAAAATGTATTAAGGAGTCGTGTTTGTCTCTGTTCAGTTGCTCTGTACTTTGGCGCTATACAGTAATCAAATCTATACAGGCACTGTGATTGGAATACAAAAAGCCCTTTTCCACTAGTACCTACTCAGCTCGGCTCGACTCAACTTGGCACAGTTTGAGGGGTTTTCCATTAGGTGGTAGTACCTGGTACCAGGTACTTTTTTACTACCTGCTTCGTAGTACATTTTGCAATCCGAGTCAATCGCAAAATGTGACGTCAACGGACTGCATGTCACTGATTGGCCAGGGAGGGACGTCACTTGACGAGTCATTATAGCAACTCCTTCACAAACCAGCCATTTTTGAAACCCGGCAATGAGCGAAATGGCTACACACAAACAACACCGTGTTTCATCTCGCCGCCTGCAGCCTTCTCTAGCTCTCTTCTTTTACCCTGAGTCTGACAAAAAGCCATCGACCAAGCCGTGATAGCCTCGATGTCCTCCACTGTTGTGCGTTTGTGTCGCATATAAATGAAGTCATGTGACTTTCGGGACGCTTTGCTATAACGACCCCACCCACGCTGACGTGGTACTAAATTGTAATGGAAAACCACCGAAACCGAGTCGAGTCGAGTCGCGCTGAGTCAATCTGAGTAGGTACTAGTGGAAAAGAGGCTTTAGTAATTACTGGTTTATAAGTTAGGTTTTCAGGAGGAAATGAAAAGCATATGCACAATACAGGCATTCATGATTAGAATATCATTTAGATAAAAAACTGACAAGACTACATTATGTAATGTTTTATAAACAGTGGAAGTGGATTGTACTCTTTGATAATAATGTGCCAGCAGCTTGATGTTAATTGCATTTCCAGCAATAAACCTATTTATTTAGTTATACAGTTACAAAACCAGGAAGAGAATTTATTTTTAAGTAAATCTACTAGCAGAGAAGAACATTGATGTTAGAGTTAGTTTAAAGGAATATCAGCTTGCAGTCCTTGCAGTTAGTGGTCTTGTGTTGGAGAAATGTCTGAGTTCATTAAGTTTACTCTGAGAAGAAAAAGTCCCTTTGGAAACTATGAAATGTTTTTAGGTTAGAAATGTTTTTTAAAAAATAATTGAAAATTTGATACACTAAAAGCCCATCCATCACTTTTTTGTTTTGATTTTTACATATTTCCTCTTTATGACTCAGTCACACTAGAGTAAAAATACGACAGCAACCTCCTTGCACGCTAGAAATGATTGGTGGTTGCCCGGTGATTGCATTGAATTTTTTGCTGTCGAAGTCTGATTGCAAGTAGTTGTGGTGACCAAGTGGTAACCCAGAGGTTGAGTGTGCAACACCCTCAACCTCCCGGTGAACACTTTTGATTGTAAGGCGATTGCACAGGTCACTTGGTGGGACGCAACCTGTCTCCAGATGATTACAGTCCGACTGACTGCAATCACTCTCAGACAGATTGGCGAAGGTCTGCAAATAATTGGTTTGCAAATAATTGCTGTCTAATTTATAAACACAGATCAATTGGAATCTCTCTGTGTCGTTGAGCGCAACTTGTCAACAATACATGTCCTTGTGACAGGTCACTATTTGTGAAGGAATTTCTGAATTTCTATTTCAAATCTATGAGGTTCTGGCTAGATTATGAATTCTGGTTTATTGTGAATGTCTGTGTATGTAGACAGCAGCAGATTTCCAACAGACAGCAGATTTGCAATTTTTGCTGATTTATTCCAATTAATTGGCATATTATCACAATTCAATCACAAACTGAGAGCAGACTGACTTCATCTTATTGGCGTTTTATTGCCATCTTGATGCACCAAAGTCGCCTCGAAGATGGCAACTGACTGTGAGTGGTTGCAGACCTGGTCCCTGTCCTTGATTTCAAAAGCAATGAGACTACAACTTCACTGCACACAGTTGCAATATTTTTCGTTATGCTGCGGTATCCAACCACAGTTTTCCTTAGTGTGACTGTAGAATTAACCAGCTGCTTTGATTTGCCTTAAAACAGCACTATTTTGTATGAAGACTCACAAAATACCATCACATTTAGTACATCTATAGTACATGAGTGGTTAATAGTGGTTAACACCATCTCCTCACAGCAAGAAGATTTAAACTTTACTGGGGCTTTTCTCTGTGGAGTTTGCATATTATGTCTTACCAAAGACATTTTAGGTTAATTGGTAATTCTAAATTGGCCATGACTGTGGATGTAATTTACATAGAGGTCTTAAAGTTTATAGGATAATGCTACATGAATACATCTGTGAATGGGTGTATATCTTGTAGTCTAAAGTGCTTTGAGTAGTCAGTGAGACTAGAAAACCACAGTGTAGATGCCAGTCCATTTCCAATGCCAGTCTAAAATTGGTCCCACATTCATTCTGCAGCACGAAGACAACGGTAAACGTTACAGCTGGAGTCATGAAGAACTATCTTCAGCGAAAAAAAGAATAATGAGTCTGGTAAAAAATGGTATAGCCACCACAGAGCTCTGATTCCAACGTCATGAGGTCAGTCTAAGATTACATGAGCCAGTTTTTCAATAAAGTTATCCAACCTACAACAATCTAAGTGGAACAATTTACAGGAAAAGAAGGCAGATGGTGGTTGTACCAAATATAGATTACACTTGGCCTCATTCACTAATATGTGTGTAGAAATCTTCTTACACTGCGCAAAAAATAAGTGCACATGCAAAATTGCCATTGATTCATGAAATGTACGCACCTACCAGTTTTGTTCTTACCACCATGTATATGTTACTGATTTACAGTAAGCCTAATTCACTAAGTGAAGGAGAGGTCAGAGGTCAAATGTGACATGATATTTTAAATCTTTATACTGTACTTTCTAAATGTTGACAATGCACACCACACTTGTAGGAATCATAGTTTCTAAGTTATAAGATTTTTTGTCAATTTTTGACCAATAAATCATTAAGTTGACTTGAGGACCTTGGTGGATTCAATTAAATTCAATTCAGTTTTATTTATATAGCACCAAATCACAACAACAGTCACCTCAAGGCACTTTATATTATAAGACCCTACAATAATACAGATGTAAGCCAAATTTTAATGGATTAACACTACCTCACTCTACACCCCTACAAAGTTTCAGAATTCATTCAAAACTTTTCGAGCTATTGTGTTTACACACAAAATATAACCTCCTTGGCAGAGGTAATAATGATAATAATACTTTAATTATAATTGTAATTATTATTCGTAGTAGTATTCAGTTCGAACATGGAGTAAATTTTCTAACACAGGTGAGCCTTCATCATTTCTTTCTATGCATGGTCTGACGAAGTTCCAAATTTGTTTGTCGCGTTTGAATAAATTAATGTACAAAAATGCTGATGAATCACAGATTTGTGCGTGAAATGTTTGTACGCAGCATTTGCGAATGAAGTCCATTGAGTTTTTTTTTCTATTTACTGCATTTTATATGAAGTTGAATGATAAATTTATGTCATTGTATTCTGAACCCCTCCGTGACCTTATCGTGGTGGAGGGGTTTGTGTGTCCCAGGGATCCCAGGGGCTACGTTGTCGGGGGGCTTTTGCCCCCTGCTAGGGTCTCCCATGGCAAATTGGTCCTGGGTGAGGGACCAGACAAAGAGCGATTCAGAAGACCCCTATGAGTTCAAGATCAAGGGAATGGTTTACCCTGCCCGGGATAGGGTTACCGGGGCCCCGCCCTGGAGCCAGGCCTGGGGAGGGTGCTCGAGGGAGAGCGCCTGGTGGCTGGGCCTTAGCCCATGGGGCCTGGCTGGGCGCAGCCCGAAGAGGACACATGGGACCGCCCTCCTGTAGGCCCACCACCCACAGGAGACGCCGTAGGGGTTGGGTGCAGTGTGTGTCGGGCAGCAGCCAAGGACAGAGACCCTGGCGGACCGATCCCCGGCTACCGAAGCTGGCGATTGGGACATGGAATGTCACCTCTCTGGTGGGGAAGGAACCTGAGCTGGTGCTTGAGGTTGAGAGGTACTGACTAGATATAGTCGGGCTCACCTCAACGCACAGCTTGGGCTCTGGAACCAGTCTCCTGAAGAGGTGCTGGAC